>PVJO010014113.1:0-49409 GCA_004026905.1 Hystrix cristata
CCTTTAGAGACGTATGGATACCAAATAGCATTGGCAGAAGTGCTGGCCAAAAATATGACATCACAATACTGAGAAAGTAAGTGTTAATCAGGGGTTACAGTGGGGATTTTTAAAAGCCAAAACAAACATACAAAAACATGACAACAACATGATAGAGAATAAGAAAATCTAATTCTCTTTCCTGTGGTCAGAATTTAGTCTTTTGGCTATATTTTTTCAGTAAACAGTCACACTACCTGTTTTTGAAATGGTGAGGCTGCTTTTCAATTTTAAAAACAATGTATTTCCAGCATCTCAAGCACCCTACATTCCACAGGCTAAAATCAAGACAGAATTGACAGAATGGAAATCTACTTCACATGATTGTATTTAAGAGGTTGAGAAGCAGCATCGACTCAGGGTCAGAGAGAGGAGGCTGGCCAGTCTGGGAGCACCAGCTACATCGCCAGGATGTGGACTTGCAGGACTTCACAGCTCTGGTGACGTATCAGTGATCTTGAATTCCAGTGCACAGGACTTTTTTTCGTGGTAAGGGAAATTTATGGGAAAAGAGAAAGTATTATAGGTATGTTTTTCATATTTCTTTCCACTTCTACCCTGTAAGTAAAAGGGCAAAGATACTACCGAGAAAATGTTCTTAAGAAAAATTTGATTTCTTCTCATGCTTAGAAATTTTGCTGTAGGGATAGTCACTGCTACTGTTTACGGTAGACATTCCTGCCCTGATAATTAAACTCTGAAGTATTTACTATGCTTAGGTAAATCACATATTTTTCCTTGTGAGAACAACCTGTTCAGGCTTGTACTGTATAATTTCCCCAGGAGCACTTTCCAGTTCAAAAGCATGATGCTAGATGTACTTTCATGCAAGCTGATATGAAAGTTTTGTTTTTCCCCCAGTACTGGAAATTGAACCCAGTGCTTTTGCTCCATCCCTAATCCTTTTAATATGATTATTAATATTTTTATTTTGAGGTAGGGTCTCACTAAGTCATTAAGTTACCCAGGCTGGGTAGAACTTGCAGTCCTCCTGTCTCTGCCTCTCATAGTGGTGGGATTACAGGAGTGTGCACTATGCTCAGCTGGGTTTTTCTCTTTAAAACACTTGCCAAATAGGGCAGCTAACCGTATGCTTTTTAAAACTGAATTTAGTTTTAATCATCAGAAAATCTAAGAATATTGATAAAATAGGAGAAAAAGAAATCAGGCCTTTTACAAAAGAATTTGAAGGGAAAAACTGCAGACTAAAAGGAAACTTTGTCATACTAATGCAAAATCACAAAAAGAAAATACACAAATAAATACAGCTGAGGAATCCAGAACCTTCCCTCGCTCCAGCCCTTCTTGAGGCTTTAATCTGTAAAGTATACTAATACCATTCTGTCATCTTCTGTCATGTTTTTAAATGTCTACAATATCTAAATAGTCCCTACTAATAGGAAAAATTATGCAATCACGAGCAGAACTCAGATAATGGCATAAAACATGACTGCTGTCAGCATGCCGTGGTTTAGCCTGACCCCTAGCTGTGTTCATGAGATGAGAAGACATTTGCTGCTCTGCAGTACTGTGAGGTGGGGCAGCGATCCCTAGGCTGTGCTCCATGCCAGCCAGGTGGAAGATGCTGCTATGGACACAGTCTCCCAGACTGCAAGGAGTTATGGGCTCATAGGGTGCAGAAATGGTGGCAGCATGAAATCACCAAAGACAAAGTGAGTCATCCACTGTCATGGATGCCTTGGCCTGCAGAGATCTTTGCTGGTGGTGCAGTTATCGTGGTGCTTCTAGAAGGGAACTCCTCCTTCCTAGAGCAGGAGACTAGAGAGTTGCTTGATCTATATAAGAGGGAAAAAGTGTTTGTCGGGTGGCCAAAAACTTGACTTGCGCCATTACAGTGGATTGTCAAGGTCTAAGTCAAGTTAACAGACCCCAAGCGTCTTGATTACGGGAGTCTGGTGCCCCTTGAGGAGGAACCCTGATATCTTGGATACGACTAGACCTGAGTTCAGAATCAAGAGGAGAAATAGGACTGGCTCCTCTACTTTTATATCCAATAACCCACTTAGAGCAAACTTGCACTAAGAGACTATCCTGGTAACGTTGAGCTCTACTAGCTTGAGAGCCTTAGTTCCCAAAGATGAAATCTTTTCACCATGGGGAGAAGACAATGGTTCAATTAAGGGGGAAGATGAAACTTCCACTCGGTCATTTTGGGGGTCCTTGTGCTGTTGAACCAAGGCAGCAAAAGGGTTATGTATTGGCTGGAGTTATTGTCTTAGTTACCAAAGGAAATGGAGTTGTACTACAAATGCAGACAAGGAGGTCTGTGTTTTAAACTCAGAATATTTTCAGTGATGCCTTTTGGTATTTCCATGCCCAAGGTTAAGGGTCAGTAAAAACAGTAGAAAAAAATAAACAAAAACTTCAATTGACTCCTCAGTTCTTTGAAAATAAAGGTTTGGGTTATTCCACCAGGCAAGGAAGCCCCACCAGCAAAGGTTCTGACTGAGTGTAGGGGAAATACGGAATGGGTAATCAAAAAAGGAAGTCAGAGATATCAATAATAGCCTCATAGCCAAATAAAGAAATTAAGACTGCATAGCTTTGCATATATTCTTTTTGTTTTAAATATATATTAATATATATATTTTAATTTGTATATGCTAACCATTTTCTTCTCTTTCTTTATTCCCATTTTACATGGTACCTTCCTGTGCCCAGCTTTCTCAGGCATCCCAGATGCTTATTTCCAGTGAGTCCCATTAGCACATAGTCTAGGTATTATGGTTCAGGTCTAAAATGTCCCCAAAGTCTCACATTCAGAGGTATCCTGGCTAGAAGGGGTGGGTCACTGTGGGGTGGGCCTTAGAAAGTCATAGTCTCATCTCAAGCTCTGTCTTACTTCTTCCCAGCTGCCATGTGGTGAACAGCTTTCCTCCACTATGCCCTTTTGCCATTCCAGTTTTGCCTTGGAGTCAGACAACCATGGACTGAATCCACCGAAATTCTGAGCCAAAGTAGATCTCTCCTCCTTTAAATTGTGGACATGGAGTATTTTGTCCCAGTGATGGGAAAGTGAATAATATACTGGCAAACTTCGGTGCCATCCAGTTAGCCCTGGCCATACCTGCCTGGCCTAAACCTCATCCCTGGAGCAGGGGGTCTCTTTTGTAGTATCCTACCAAAGCCCTAGGGTTAGTAGCTAGTCCCTATATCTATTATTTCCATATTCTGTAGAGGTTCTCTCTCTTTTTTTTTTTAACCTCTAATAACCCTCTATTTCTCCAGTACCCTGTTATAGTTAATAATTATTTAAGTTAAAAATTTCCCTGTTAAAATTCCTGCCTGGTTTCTGTCTACTGGTTGGACTCTGGGTATTTTGGAGAAAGAACTTTTTAAATGAATATTGACCTTCTTATGAACTGAACTGTGTCCCCCAAAAAGACATACTTAAGTCCTAACCTCTAGTACCTTGCAATGTGATCTTACTTGGCAATAGAGTCATTGAAGATGTAACTAGTTGAGATGCGGTCATACTAGAGTAGGATAGGCTCCTGATCCAATGTGACTGGTGTCCTTATAATAGGACAGCTATGTGAAGACAAAGGGAGAAAGCCACATGATGATAGAGCAGAGAACGGAGTGATGCACTACAAGCTAAGGAACACCAAGGGTTGCTGGAAACCACCAGAAGCTGGAAGAGCAAGGATTCTCCCTCGGAGGCTTTGCTGAGGGTGTGGCCCTGCCAAAACTTTGATCTTGGACTTCCAGCCTCCAGAACTGCAAGAAAATCGATTTCTGTTGTTTTAAGCCACTCATTTTGTGGTATTTTGTGTTATTTAGCCAGCCCTAAAAAACTAACATAGAACCTTCTCTCAGGCCATCCACAAAAATTAATCTAAAATAAATCATAAGGGCTTGGTGTGTTGTTTAATGACAGAGCACAAGCTTAACGTGCTTGAAACCCTGCATTAAAACTCACGGCCAACAAACAAACAAAAAAACAATGGATCCTAGATCTAAATATAAAATCTAAACTTATAACATCTCTGGAAGAAAATACAAGAAAATCTTTATGTCCCTGGGGCAAGTAAATTTTTCTTAGATCAAAAACAAAAGTCACCATAAAAGGAATAGTTGGTAAGTTGGACCTCATCAAAATTCAAAACATTTGCTCTTTGAATATCACAGCTAAGAAAATAAAAAGGCTACCACACAATAGGAGAATAGGAGAAAATATTCACAATAAATCTATCAGACAAAGAATATATCTAGAGGGGCTGGGGATTTAGCTCAGTGGTTAGAGTGCTTGCCTTCCAAGCACAAGACCCTGAGTTTGATTCCCGGCACCAAAAAAAAAAAAAAAAAAAAAAAAGTCAATCCAACTAAAAATCAGTAAAATATTTGAACACTTTATCCACACCCTCAGAAACATGAAAGCGTACTCAATATTAGTCATTAGGGCAATGCAAATTAAAATCACATTGAAATACCACTACATAGGCCAAAAATAAAATGACTAACCATAACAAGTACTGATGAGGACATGGAGCCGGGTACCATGATAAGTGGTAGAATTCTCATACACTTCCAGTAGAAATATATAATGGCACAATCATTTTAGAAGACAGTTTGGCAGGGTCTCAGCAATTCAAATACACAAATCCCTACAAACCATTTTCCCCCTAAGTCTTTATCTAGGAGAAAAAGTACTGGTTCACACAAACACTTGTACACAAATATTTGTAGCAGTTATATTTGTAATGACCCCAAGCTGGAAATAGCCCACCATCAAAAAGTGAATAAAAAACTGCATGTCCATGCAATGGGATAATACTCAGGGGGGGAAAAGGAAACAAACTGTCCAAGTGTGGTGGTGCACATCTAGGATCCCAGCACTTTGGGACACCGAGGCAAGAGAATTGCAAATTTGAGCCCAGCCTGGATGACTGAGCAACTTAGGGAGACCCTGTCTCAAAAAGGGGAGGGGGTGCTGGGGATATAGCTCAGGGGAAAGGCCCTGGGTACTAAAAAAGAAGGAAAGAAGGAAGGAAGGAAGGAAGGAAAGAAGGAAAAGAAAAGAGGATGGATTTATACACCAACATGGATAAATTTAAAATAATTATGCTCACCGAAAGAAGACAATACATGCTGCATTATTCCATTTATACAAGATTATAGAAAATAAAAGCTAATTTATGTAGACAGAAGGCAGATCAGTGGTTGCCTAGGGACACGTTGCTTAGAAACAGGCTGAAGGAAGGGATGGACTGCAAAAAGGCATAAGAGAACTTTTTAGGCCCATGGAAATGTTCAGCGTCCTGTTTGCAGAAATGATTATCACAGTAGTATATGCTTATCAAAAGGTGCACTTTCAATTTATGCAGTTTATTACACAAATTTATGTATCAGTAAAGTTGTTAAGTGGTGGAGAGGAAGCAACAAGTATTGGCATGTGTCATGGCATGTGCCATCTCATTGCTTCTCATTTTCTAGAAGGATGTCGAACTCCTCAGTTGGACAAAATGGCCGACCTAGACTCTACTTTGTGGGAGGACCGTCCTTGTCCATTGTCCTCCACAGTATCCCTACAGAGACACTGAGGAGGATCCTGTGTGCTCTTTGCCTTGGCGCCTTCTGTCCTGTTGGTGGATCCATGAAGTGTACAATCACAGACTCCTTTTTGTCAGGCTTAGGGTTTTCTGGGGACAAGTACTCCCTAAATCCTGCTTGACCACCTTTCAGTTTCTGTTTGAAGGGAGTTTATTAGCTAGTAAAACCATAGTTATTGCTGAGCCATGAATGTTGAATCAAAATCCAACTTGAATTTTCTCATTCTTAGTGACAGCTCTAACAGCATCAGTTTATATCATATTCTATAGACACCACCTCAGACAGGACGGTGTGGAGGCGAAGGGGATAATGCGCCAAGAATATGACTTCTTCTCCACCAGTGGCCCAAGCAGTGGTATGTCGCATGGGCCAGGTGAGTGGTCTGTTACTCTCACTGGAACAGGGAAAGGAGCTGGGGACCAGGAATTCCAATCCCAGTCTTCTCCTGCAGGTTCTCCTTACTCCTCACTGCATTATCTATAACAAGGGGCAGGGTGACAAAGATTTTTAAATAAGAATGTATAAGCTGGATGAGGTATTGCACATCTGTAATCCCAGCTCCTCAGGAGGCTGAGGCAGGATTGTGTGTTCAAGGACAAGCCTGGGCTACATAGCAAGACTCTGCCTTTATTTATTTATTGGTGCTGGGGATCGAACTCAGGGCCTTGTGCTTGCTAGGCAAGCACTCTAACCACTGAGCTAAATTCTCAGCTCAAAAAGCTATCTTTAAAAAGTTTCTAAAAACATTAAAAACAATATATAAGATGGTTGAACAGAAAAATAAAGGCACAGTACCTATTAAATTAAATGACAGATATAGAAGAAAGGCAGGAATTAAATTGGTGTGAAAAATAGGGAAGGGGAGATAAAGAATAGAGACAGTGAGTACTGACAGCTTTTAGGGAACTTTTACTGTTAAGGGGAACTGACACGTGGGGAAGCCACTGAAGAGAAATGTAGTATCTTACAAGATAAGATGTGCTAGAGTCTTTCTGCTGATAGAAACACCCTGTGGCTTGGCAGCTTTATTCCTAGATATGAAATCAACAGGACTGCATGTATGTACAGAAGGGCATGCCCGAGAATGGCCTCAGCTGCATTGTTTGTAATAGCTCCAACTGGCAACAACTCAAACATCCAGCAGCAGCAGGCGGTTATATCTTAGTCCATTTTGTGCTGCTGTGTCAGAATGTCTGAGACTGTGTCATTTATAAGAACAGGAATTAATTCTCACAGTTCTGGAGACTGGAAATTCAAGATCAAGTCACCTTCAGGTGTCTTTCTCTGCTTCCAAGATGGTGTCTGGAATGTTGTATTTCCCAGAGGGCAGGGACACTATGGGCTCACATGGCAGAAGAGCAGAAGAGACGGAGAGAGACAGCCCACTCTCAGAACCCCTTATACCATGGTGCCATTAGTCCATTCATGTTGTCCTCTGGAACTAAACCCTTCCTGTTAGGCCTCACCACTCGATGGTGTTGCACTGGGGATTAAATTTCCAGTACACGAATTTGGGAGGAGACAAAAAGAAATGTTTTTGAACCCAGGGCCTTTGCACTGAACTACACCTGCAGCTCTTTCTATTTTATTTCTTTTTAATTTGGAGACAATGTCTCACTAAGCCACTAAGTTTCTTGGGCTGGGCTCAAACTTGTGATCCTCAAAGTGCTAAAATTACAGGTATGCCCCACCATGCCCAGCTGCCCAAAACATTTAAGCCATAACAGAGTAAATAAATAAAGTGTGAGACAGTAAAAACAAACACACAAATAAAAGGGTATATATAACATTGAAAATAACCAGATGAATTACAGTGATAGGCATAACATGAATGAATCTTGTAAACATATTAGGCAAGAGATGGCAGACACAAAATGATTGTTTTTGGGCAGGTTTATTAGGTACCCTTCTAAAGTCAATGGTTTGCAGAAGAACAGATTTAATACAGGACAAATGTAAGTTGCAACATTCACACACAAGCCAAATGCAGGAAGAATGTAGAACATCTATCTATGCACTGGAGACCTGAAAGATCCAATCAAGGGCTGGGAGTCCATGGCACTGTCTCATGCACATCTGTGACTGCACTAAAAGGCTGAAGAAATCTATACTGGAACCAGGATACGATGCTCGCAGCAGAGATGAAGAGCAGAGCTTCCCTGAAGTGAACAGCAGCCATCCCTGATGACAGCAAGGGCCTGAGCTCCTGCAGCAAGAACAGCTGAGTTCCCTTTGGGAGAACCAGCCACAACAGAGCTTCTACTGGGAAACAGCCGGCGCCTATCTTCTGCTCCTGTTCTCCTTTATGTTGTGTTGGCAGCAATACTCAGGTGGATCCTCTATGCCCGGAACCACACCAACTCAGTCCAGCTGGGCGCTCCTGCTTACGTTGACCACTATCAGTCCACCACAATCCATCCCTGGTCAACTTGATAATCAGATACATTTCTTTAAACCATAGTATCCAGTGGCAGATTTGTAAAGAGTTAACCTATCTTGATCTATTCAGATTTACATCAACAATACAATTTTTATTTCACACCCAGAAACAAATATTCAAAGGATGCTCAACACTGATTACAAACAGGTGTCCAAAAACTGCAACTATACATACTTTACAACAACACCATTCTGTCTCTCTTACTTGTTCTAAAACAATAAATTTGTTTACGAAGTGCAGTACACCAATACAGTGCATCCACATTAAAAAATATAGCTTCAAATTTTGAAACGCTTTTGGTTCTCATTAACTTTAACAACAGAGGGCTGGGATTTAGCTCAGTGATTAGAGTGCTTGCCTTGCAAGCACAAGGGCCTGAGTTCGATCCCCGGCACCACAAAAAAAAAAAAACCAAAAAAACAAAACAACACTTTAACAACAGAGCTTGGCAACACTAAGAGATGCCACTAAGGATCTCCTGCACTCCAAATACACCTTTCCCTTCTGGTAAAAGAGCTCGGGTCATTTTTCCATTGTCCTATTTCTTCTCCACAACCATGTTCTCCTCTGTTCGTCCTTGCAATCCACAGCTTCCCTCTGGCCAAACACTTTAAGTCACCCTTCTGGCTCTCTGCTCTTGATTTCCAACATAGATCCAGCCAGAAGCCCTCAACAGTAACTATGCTGCTGTCCCAACGTGAGACTACATTGAAATTTTTCTGCCACTCAAGAAATATCTCCAAACACAAGCAAAATGCAGACCAGCCTCTGCCAAAGCACACATACACCACTTGGGATCCAGCAGCCAATGCAGTCTTTCTCGACAGAGGCCTCCCAAGCCTCATCCTAACTGGCAGCATTTCCATCAGTTACTCTGGTTTTCCACGCTCTGACCAGAGTCTCCCATATAAAAAGTTCAGAGCATTCCAGGGCTGCCTCTTTGGCCGGTATCTTGAAACCTTTCCAAATTAATCCAAAGGCTCTTAAGCCGCATGACCAGGCAACATCACAGCAAGGGCCTCACTTCTCTGGCACCAATTTCTGTCTTAATTACTTTTCTCATTGCTGAGACAAAATACCCAACACCCAAAGTTAAAGGAGGAAAGGTTTATTTGGCTCACGGTTTGTAGAGGTTTCAATCCATAATTGGCTGGCTCCAAGGCAGGGTGGCATGCCAGACAGGCATCACAGAGGAGAAAGAGTTCATGACGGCAGACAGAAGGTAGCAGAGCAAGCCAGGGACCTTAGCAGCTTCTTTCTGCCCCTTATATCTTATCCAAGCTGCCACGATTAGGGGAGTGCCAAATCAATCAGTAGATTGATTTAGTAACCACACACTTGAGAATCATCCACCTCTGAAAAGGCCCCACCTAGGACCGCATGAGGCTTTGGGGAGACATCTAGGCACAAGCCAAAACAGTCGCCCAGGTACAGAGAGCACCTGGTTCAGGGTGATGATACAAACAAAGTGCAATGGGAACACTGTGAAGAGGAATCACCTTGTTCTTTCTTAGGATGAGGAGAAGAATAGAATTAGTTTTTCCGAGATAAACAGGGGAGTCTCAATCTAAAGACGGACATTCCAGGTGCTCTGAAATTACTTATGCTCAGTTAAGTGGAGGTCAAATTCTTTCTCACACCAAAATACTTCAGGGTCAGCAAATGCAGGCAGTTTATTCAGGTCAGTTTTAAAATGTAGGTTCATCAGATGCTAAAGCACAAGATCCTTCCTATACCTGGACATGTACCAGCAGTTGAGTGAATCATGCTCCTACTTCCCTGTAAATGTCAGGTATTCAGTCCCCGCAACAGAAAAGGTAATTAATACATACAGTAAATGCCTATATACCCACATCTGATTCTACAATTAATACCTCCCTGTTGCCTGCTTTATCACACATCCACCCATCGGTTTTGGACTGAATGTTTGTGCTCCCCCTAAATATATATGGCCAATGCCCGAGGAAATCATTAAAGTTAAATGAAGTCATAACGTGGGTGAGGCTTGGATCTGATAGGATTGGTATCTTTTTAAGACGAGACACCAGAGCACTCCCACTCTTCCCTCATGTGCACGAAGAGGAGATTATGTGGACACACCGGAGATGGGGCAACCATCCAGCCAAGAGAAGAGAGCTCAACAAAATGTACCTGCACTGCTCACCAGTCTTACATTGCTCAGTCTCTAGAACCGTAAGAAATTTCTGTTGCTGAAACCATCGAGTCTGTGCTCTTTTGTTGTGACTGACCAAGCAGATTAATCACCATTCATCTTCTCTGATGCATTCCAAGGAAGTTGCAGATATCACCCCTAAATATGTCAGCATGCATATCATTCGCCAGAGACCAATATGTACTATTAAAGATAAATATGTACTGAATAATACATTTTAAATTATAAAAATTTTTACTATAAAGTTACATTTACAAGTATATCATAAAGTATTTTTTAAAATAAAAATTATATATGTATATTTACACATCATATAATATACAATATATTTAACATATTACTTTAATATATTTTAAGATAATTATATAATATATAGCCACAAGTACGTCTGCATGTTTGTGTGTGTGTATGCACTAAATTACCAATTAACCTCTGAAGGCAGGCATGAGGAACAGGGAAGCAGGTTACACTTTTACTTTGTATTATTTCAATGAGTCTTTTTTTTAATTTATCAAGAACATGTATTGGTACATTGTAGATACACATAATGATCACATTCATCATAGTTAATTTGTACCTGTACATGATATATCTTGGTTTTCCCTTTCAATGACTTTTAAACAATGAAGTTTTAGTGGCAGTCGTAATTATATGTACTGTTTTTCATTTGACAACTGATTTTTTTCCCTCGTACCTACCTCTAAAAGATAAGGACTCCTTTTTAAAGCAAAAATATCATTATCACACCTTTAAAATAATTATTACCAGCAGTCATCCAGTCAGTATTCATATTCTAATTGTCTCACACATCTCACAATGTTTTTATGGCTTTCACTTTTTAATTAGTATTCAAGTAAAGTCCACACATTGCAATTAGTCACAAGTCTTTTATAACATCTTTAAATCCGTATTTCCCTCTTGGGCTCCCTTTCATTTCTGTTTCTCAGTTTGTGCTGCCCTTGGGTGGTGTGTCCAGTCTGGTTTCCTGGGGGGTTCAAGTTTGCAGGTAGTGTCCCTCATAACTTCATGTTGGTTCTATCCTCAAATTTTTCTATAAATTGGTGGGTAAGCCTAGAAGCTTGACTAGATTCAGGTTCAATATTTTTGCAAGATAACTTCCTATGTGGTGGTGTTTCTATGACAATCTTAAATTAAGAAATTATGGAGTGAACAGTGTGTGTATATTAGTGATGGGTTTTTTTTTAAACTTCCAGTCGAAGGAGTAAATGTCACCACGAGAAGCGATACTTGCTGGTCTCTCCACTCCTGGAACAACATCAAGAATGGAAATGTGACTCCATGAAAAGGTGAGAAGTGGGGTCCCAGCCCAGAGTGGCCTGCTGATGGTCTGATCTTCAGATTCCTCAGCTAGAAAATTATAATGCCGACTATGCTCCTTCGCTTTTTCAGTATTTTGAACCCTTTTAATCATTCCCTCAATTACATAATTTGAGGCAGGATTTTGAAGCTTCTGGTCTCCTACTTACATACGCTTTTTCAGATCTTGGAGAAAGACATTTATGGGGTCATGCGTTTTTGTAAAGTTGACAAAAACAAGACATTTTAACCACAACTAGCTAACAGCTCTGCCTTTTTCACTCCAACTTCCCCTCTGTCACACTTCCCCTTGTGGTGGGTAGTGGTAGAGTAGCCACTATCACTTTTGGGATCTGGCTAAGGGGAAGTTGAGTTAGGGGTCCATTTAGCGAGGGTTCTGTGGGATGTACCTAAGTGGTTCGGAGTTGTTTCATACAGAATTAAGTAATCACCCCTCTCCGGATGCAGTGATAGCTCCAGGTATTCTCCAGCTGACCCTTGTACCTGATGATCTAACACTGTGCCATGAGGAGGAGGCTAAGAGTTCACATGGCCCTATGAATGAGTCCACAGTGCTCAGCACCAGAAGTGAGGGTACTAGAAAATAAGCCAGAAGCTACTCTGTGAAACATCCTTCTGGTCATCAGAAGTGAAAACCATCATGGAGAATCTGGTTCTGTGATTGGAAGGTTCTGCTCTGTCAGGAATATGCCTGATACTCCCCTGAAGTTCACATATGAACAAGCCAGATATAGGACCTCCCAAATGATACAGCACTCCTAAACCTTTACAAGACACTACCAGTTATGGCCCGGAAAGCTGAACGAAACTTTTCTGACTCGCCAATAATGAAAAACAAACGTCAATCAATTATGTCAAAAAAAGACAGAAGTATATCTCTCTTTTTAAAAAATGATACTGCAAAGACAGTCATCACAGGGGCCAGGGTGCATGGCACAGTAGCAGAGCACACATGCAGTATGCACAAGGCCCTTGGTTCCACATTCAGCACTCCCTACTCCTCCGCAAAAGATCGTCGTCATAAAAACAGGTGACTAAAGAGTATGAGCCAAAACATGTGAAGAAAAGAAAATTCCAGAGGTGATGCAGCCATTCATCAACAAGTCATTCATCAAGAAAAATATCATGTTGGCAGGTGTGGTGGTACACACCTACAATCGCAGCACTGAAGGAGACGGAGGCAGGAGGGTTGCAAGTTCAAATTCTGCCTGGACAATTTAGCAAGACCCTGTCTTAAAAATTAAAAAATAAAAAGAGCTGAGGATGTAGCTCAGTGATACATTACCTCAGGGTTTTATCCCTAGAACTGCAAATACAAACAAACAAATCAAAAGTCATGTTATTTTTCTGGATTTTATGCTTGCAGTATTTGTAAACTTCTTTAAAATTTGCTATTTGTTTTCCCCTCCTTCTCCCAATCCTTGATGGAACCCAGGGCTTTGTGCATGCTAGGCAAGTGTTCTATCACCGAGCTACACCCAAGCCTTCTTTTCTCATTCTTAATATTCATGTTCGCATCTAATGTTGTAGGTATCTGTGGTCTTGTGTTATTTTTCTTAATAAGAGTGCTCCAGATCAACCAAGCTTAGGCCTCAGCAACCTGAATCTACACTAGTTTTCACTCAAAGAGTAGAGAAAATCACGGCAGGACCAAGCAAAAGTGATCTGATGAAGCCACAAGTGTCTGAAAAAATTCAGAAAGAACTGTAAGAGTTGATGGATCCACTGGCATCAGTATTATTAATGGGTATTTATTTACTTTTTGTTCCAAAATGCATCCTTCTTAAAATTAGTGAAGGTACTTGTGTTCTCATTTCAGTTTGCCAAGTGGCTGGTCCCCTCTGGCCCTGACTCGTTTATTATTTTTTATTGCTATTATTTTATTATCTGACAGTACTATAATGACAAGTACTCAGCTAAAAATATTAGCTCAACTTTTCATAATGATCCAGATATTAATCATGTTTCATAAAGTTCATTAATTCAAAAATATTCATTAAGCGCCCCTGTGTGCAAGGCACAGTGCTAAGCCCAGTTCATCCCAGCCCTTCCCTCGGAGTCTGTGTGACAGCAAGAAAGACAGACGTTAAGCAGGAAGTGATGCCTGCAGTGAAGTGTGTAGGTAACAAGGAGCTTGTACGTGGTCTGAGGAATTAGGGAAGAGGCCTGCGAGAGCGAGAAGTGGAGACCTGGTCCAGGCAAACATCTGCCAAGGGAAGAAAGACCAGAGCCAGGCAGAGTAATTAGCACCAGCAAAGGCCCAAATTTTACATATAGGGAAACTGAGGCTCAGTATTTCGTTCACTTATTTAACCAATATTTACTGAGCACTTGTAATGTGCCTGGCACCAACTTCACTTCTGAGGAAAGCAGTGAATAAAACAGTCACTTGTGTTTCAAAAAGGAAAGAGGAAAGTAATAGACAAATCAATTAACAAATGAAGGGCTAGGGATTTAGCTCAGTGGTTAAAGTGCTTGCCTTGCAAGCACAAGGACCCGAGTTCGATCCCCAGCACCAAAAACAAAACAAAACAAAACAAAACAAAAAAACAAATGAAGTACCATAGAGTAAGAAGTACTATGAAAAAATAAATAGAGGTGATATGCTTGAGGGTCTACTTCTGATTAGTCACCAGGGATGCCAGCTCAAAGGAATGACATTCACTGGTGTGCTATGACCTGAATGGCAAGTGGGGACTCAAAAGTGCACAAACTTGGGATGTGCCTTGGAGAAAAAGTACACATATAATCTGTCTGAGGCCACACTGCCATTCATGTTACGTTCAGAAGGGTTCTGCAGCTGAGATAATTAGGGGGCCAAATGAGACCGTATGCATGGCAAAAACAGCTGAGACAGGAACCTGACTTTGCTACTGCCCAGGTGTGAGCTGGGGACAGTGCTTCTGTTATATCATCTGTAAAATGCGATGGAAAGAGGATTGTGATGAGAACATTACAACACTTCCCTTCCCTGAAAAAATAATTTTTGTGGTAAGATGGATATAACACAAAGTTTACCATTTTATGATTTAAAGGTATAAGTTAGTGGCATCAATACATTCACGGTCTTGTGCAACCATCACCATTATCCATTTCCACAAACTTTTTCATCTTTCCAAACAGAAATACTCTAACTCTTAAAGGATAACTCCTCACTGTCCCCTCTGCCAGCTCTTGGTAACCACCATTCTATGAATTTGATTACGCTAAGAATCTTGGATAAATGGAACCATACAGTATTAGTTCTTTCAAGTCTGGTTTATTTCACATAGTTTAATGTTGTCAAGGTTCGTCCACATTGGAGTCTCAATTAGAATTTCATTCATGTTCAAGGCTGAATAATATTCCGTTTTTTGTATTTACCACATTTTGTTTACCTGTTCATCTGTTGATGGATATCTGTGTTGTTCCCATTTTTTACATATTGAAAATAATGCTGGTATGAATATGAGTGTGCAAATACCTCTTTGTATCCTTGCTTTCAATTCTTTTGGACAGATAGCCAGGAGAATTTGTGGATCATATGTTAATTCTATTTTTGATTTTTTGAGGGACTGTGAAACTGATTTCTGAAGTAGCTGTACTATATTCCCACAATGCACAAAGGTTCTAATCTCTCCACATCCTGGTCATCACTTGTTATTTTCCAATTTTTTAAATAATAAATTGTTTTCCTTTGGGTTTTTTTTTCCCTGAGACAAGGTCTTACTGTGTGCTGAAGCTATTCCCCCAAAGCCTCATGAGCTCATAAGTGGGGCTTTTTGGAGGTGCCTGTGTCTAGGGCATGTGTATATGGATTACAGAAGGCTCGCTTCTGTTTCTTCAGAGGAGCTCCAGTCTTCACCTGCACCTTGGATGTCGTCTCCTGTCTCCCTGGGAAGACTGGGAAGACCTTCGACATAGACCCTGTAGCCTCCTGATATGGACTCGCATGGGACACTACAGTGAGCTCCAGGCCTTCAAACAGCTCCTTCGCATCTCCTGCGTGCAGACAGCCCTTTTGCCTCTTCCACATCTGATTCTGTGGGCGGCCACTGTAAGCCAATCTTGTAAATTCTTATATATTTGTACATCTTGCATTAAATCTGTTTCTCTAGTAAGCACTGCCTGATATAGTCCCTAACTGGTCATACTACAGTGCTGCCCTAAAGTACCTGTGCCTTAAAGAATTGTTTGGAGGGCTTCCCCAAAGAGGAGATTTTTGAAGCCAGGTAAATGGAATTAGAGGGCAGAAATGGAACGACCAGAGCTGCAGAAATGCAGTTCCGGGGGGAATAAGTGGTCTCTTGTGACTGGGTCTTAGGATGAGAGGGAAGAAATCATACAGTATTTGGTGTATATGGGTCAAATCATAAAGGGACTTGTACACTTAGGGTGACACTAGAGACCTCAGAAGCTAGGTCAACCTCCTTCACTTTCCAAATGAGGAAATAGGCTGGAAAAGTGAGAACCACTTGCCCACAGTCACTAAGGGGGAAAGATAGCAGAGCCAGCTAGAACTCGTGACTTCTGAATTATCCATCCCATCACTTCCTTCTTTTCATTCCAATAATACTGATATTCCCTCTTGGGTTATGACTAGACACCCTAGCCCTCTCTCATTTCAAGGTTTTTCCAAGTGATAGCATGTACCAGTGGTTCCTTTCCTTTGATTGCCAAATAATATCCCACTGTTTGATATATTACATTCTATTAATCCATTCACCAGTTTATAGATCTTTAGGTTGTTTCCACTTTTTTCTTTTGCTATTACAGACAATGTCGCTATGAACATTCATTACACGTTTCTGTGTAAACATATGCTGTCATTTCTCCTCGGTATGTATCTAGGAGTGAAATTGCAGAGTGAACTTTTGTGGTGCTGTCAGCCTGTTTTCCAAAGCAGTGTACCATTTTGCCCCATTTTACACTCCTACTAGTGTATGAGGATTCTATTTTTTTTCCATGATCTCACCAACCCTTTTTATCTTTTTTTTTTTTTTAATTATAGTCATCCTACTGAATGTGAAGTCATTTCTCATTGTGGTACTCACTTGTGTTTCTCTCATGGCTAATTCTGTAACATTTTCTCAGCAGAATAAAACAAGTTATTCTTAAAATCAGTAACAACAGCTATTTTCTTTAGGTAAGACATTATCTGTATTCCAGTCTTCTCTGACATTGTGTGATTCTACACTTCAAATGTATCTCTGCTTTTCTGAACTTGAGAATTTACTGATAAGAGTTGTCCTTGGGGTTGCGAATGTAGCTTAGTGGTAGAGTGCTTGCCTAGCAGGCACAAAGCCCTGTGTTCGATCCCAGCACCCTCCCCACAAAAAAAGTTGTCCTTGAGTGCTTCTATTTTCTACATCACTAATTTTTATAAAAACTTATTTCTATTTAGAATTTATCACAGAAATATGGCTTGTCTATCTCCAGTCATGGGATTTCCCTCTTTCCCTGCTAATGATAGATACTGTACTCCACATGTTAGAACTGCCAACGGCACCACATTTGAATTCAGACCAACCTGACCTGCCCTCCAAGTGCCCAAAGAGGCCATTTGCAGTGAATGGAGGCAATAAGATCCTTCTGAATTCCCTATAGACATGCCCAGGAAACATGTAGCAGTTAGGGTTCACTGGAGGAACAGATTTAATTTATATATTTTATATATATGTATATACATATATATGGATTTACCAGATAGGCTTATAAGGGCCGCCTGCAGAGTGAGTGCAAAAGGGCTGCCTGCATGCTGCAGAGCCATCAGATCCAGTCAAAAGTTGAAGGCCTGGAGCACACTGCAGAGTCCTGTGCCGGTTGGTATCAGGAAGCCTAAGTAAGGGTCTGGGCTGGAAAGCTGAAAAGCCTGCACTGGAAGCCTGAAGATGGATGCCCAAAAGCAATGGCAATGACTGGAGGTTCTCCAAAGAAGCAAAAACAGAGACTTCCTTCTTCTTTCCCTTTTTATTCCATCCAGGCTACAAGCCTATTGGCTGGTGCCACCCACTCCCAGGGTGGGTCTTTCCTCCTCAGTGAGTCAGTCACCCAGACACACCTTAGAACTGTACTTAACCAATCTGCTGGGTGCTTCTCATTCAATTTGACACCACGATTAACTATCACAGACTCCATCAAGACAGGCAGATCCTTGGTTCTTACAGTGAAATAATAATAGTTCAGAAGCTGTGGGATGTTGGCCACCCCCATCATTTTCCTTTATTTTTCCCAAGTATTTCCATTGTATATAAATAAATATCAAGCTTATCAAGGTTCAGTAATAAGAGTTTGTGATCATTTGAGTCTGGAAAGTGCTATAATAAAGCTAAGCTTCTGGCTTCCTTTTCAAATTTGATATCATATCACTTAGGATTAGAATTAGGTTTGTCTGCATGATAAACAGCTTAAACAATAGAGTACCTTCTCTAATGTACAAGTCTGGTGGTGAGCAGGCTAGGGAGCATATGGCAATTCCATGATACCAGGGACCAAAAGAAATTTCTATTTTGTTGTTCTGTTACACACAGCATCCCTGTCTAACACAACTCTGCTCGAAGTGAGCTTCTGGGCTCTGGCTATCACCTTCCCTTCCAGCTATCAGAGAGAGGATGTTAGGAAGAAGGCACATGCCCCATCCTTGAAGAATACTTCCTGAAAACTGCATACACACATTTGTCTATATCCTGCGAGCCGGGAGAACTTAGCAGTAACACAGTCATGGTTGGGAAATAGTGTCATTCTCGATAGCTGTGTGCTCAGCTAAAAACTGAAGATTTTGTCTAAAGAAGGGTAAAACAGGGCAGAGACTGGAAGATAAGTAGGAGCCTGCGATACAACATCTAAGAATCATTATTCGCTTTCCTGATATCCTGAATTCTAAACGAGCAAGCTCAAAGTTCAGTCTCCACTCTGACAGCCACTGGAGAAGGCAGGCATACTTTAAAAGCTAGGAAAATAAAGTTTCATCATGAATTTCAGGGAGTTTTCCTTTACAAAAACCCTTTTCATTAACTGAGAATGTTCTTGAAAACTATATAGAATAAATCTCTCCATGAATTGATGAGGCAAGTTCAGGCCCTATTAAATTTCCCTTCACTTCACAAGATTTAGGGGATTGACTCAGACCCTTAACACATCTCCTGGTAGTCTCCTCACCTTTTCTCTCTCCCTACTCCAGGCCATCTTCTACACTGCTGCTAGAGTTACTAAATCTCTCTTGCATGAAACTTTCCTTTGGGCTGGAGATGTAGCTCGGTGGTAGAGCACTTGCTTAGCGTGTTCCATCGCCAGCACCACAAAAACAAAAACAAAAACAAACAAATAAACTCCTTTAGCCCCTTCTTACTCATAGGAGAAAGAATTCTTTGCCCGCCATATAAGACCTTTCAGTGCTTCCTCAGCCTTCTTTCTGGCCTCCTCCTAGCCCCACTTACCACTCCCTGGTCCCCTTCCAGCCCCGTGCCTACCCACACTGCCTCTTCAACTTGGAATGTCCCACTCTTTATTCTAAGACTTCCTGTTTAATCTCTGAAAACCCAATTCACAATAAATATGGATTCTTCTCCTCCTTTTTTTTTTTTTTTTTTGGTGGCACTGGTGATTGAACACAGGGCCTTCACATTGAGCTATATCTCCTGCCTTTTTTTTTATTTTGAGACAGGGTCTCGCTAAATCACTGAGTTGCCCAGACTGGACTTGAACTCTTGGTTCTCCTGCCTCAGCCTCCCAGAGTGCTGGGATTAGAGGCCATCACCCCTAGCTTCTGTTCTTCCCTTCATCCCAAGGCAGGTGGGGGGATTGGTCCCTCTACTGCGTGTTCCCATTGCACGTTCTTTGCACCATCATCCTGTAATGATCTCTTTGAGACTCTTGTCCCGAGGACTCTGAGCTCCTCACAGCAGAGAGCCTCTGGTCTTACCATAGCCAGGCATGCACCCGGGATCTGTCTATAGTGCTTCACAGGGACACAGAAGAGCAACTGAAGCTCATGGTCAGGCCAACCAAAATGAGTTCATAAAATGTTCTCAGCAATGACCAGAATCATGTTCGTTTTTCTTAACTAGACTGAACTAAATACCAACAGATTGGGTTCAGGGCTTACGAGCCATCTGACATTCATTTATTCACTCATGGGATGAGATCGTGTTCTGGACGTTCAGTCAGGAGGCCACTGCAGTAGTCTGAGGAAGATATGTGAGCGACTCAGCCACTAGAACCAACTAGCGAGAACACAGAATTTTAGTGACCTTCTGGTGGCCCACCTGCAGCTTTGCCTCAGGTAAAAATGCCACCGTCTTCCTCATTCTAGACACCAATGCCTTCTGAGCCATCAGTATAAACATTTTTTCCTGAGTAAGATGAAACCAAAAATTTACTGCCTTAATAATGGACAGAAGTCACATACGACATGCAATAGCTCTTACCATCCTGGATGAGGTTTATTTTAGGAATCTGGAAATAGCAGGGATTATAGTGATGCTGAAGCCGCTATGCTTCCCTGGAGACTGTGCTCCTTAAGGAACTCATTTCCTGCGTTGCCAGGCTCTGTGCCTGTGCACTTCACAGACGGTAAAGCAACCACTGGTTTCCGTCCATCCAGGCTGAGACTCTGTGAGGAAAACAAGCAGTGGTACTGGTTGAAGAATCTTTTCTACTTTGCTTATGAAAAGGCTGAATTCACACATTGCCTTTTAATGTACTCTGGAGTTGGATCTTCATCCAGAACGAGGCTGAGAAAACCATTTAGGAGCTCTGTCAGAGTCCTTCCCACCTCTATGCACCATAAATGTCAGTGTTTGAAAGAGGACCATGTGCCTCCTTTTATATCTCCTTGCAGTACCCCACCCACAGTGGGCACTCAGTAAATGTCAGTTGGTGATTGTCCTCTTACAGATAGATGCACCTGAAAGTACCAGAAGCACTGCTGTTATTGTCCTTTTGTGTGTATGTGTGTGTGTGTGTGTGTGTGTGTGTGTGATTATCCTTTTTTGAATTGAGTGGATTAATAATTGAATGAGAGAAGAATTCTATTGGAGAAAACAGAGATTCTATTGAATATGGATTGAACGTATAACTCCAGAAATATTCTGAAACAATCAAATAAAACCATACTTCAGAGTACATAAAGTTTAAAACCTCACAACTTTAGGTAAAACTATAATGTTCTGCCAACACATGAGTGATGAAGGCACTGCCTGAATTTTAGGAAATCCACTTCTGAATAAAGGTACAAATGAGCCACTGTCTTGCTTTAGCTGCTTTGCCACCATTCTCCTCCCTGCTTTGCTAAAAGCACCCTGGGTTTGTGTTGTGTTGGGATGAAGATGAAGTGAAAGTTGTAGTTTTTTTCATGGTAGAGAAGGATGAACACTGTTATGGATCATTTGTAGATGTCCTCACCAAAGCCTTATGTGCTCATAGGGGGATTTTTTTGGAGGATCTAGGGTTTGTGACACTGAGATTAAAAATGTGTGATAACTAAATGGGTTTAGCACAGTTCTGGGCGTGGATAATGGAAGCCCCACCCTGGGTGTGGGTGGCACCAATCAACAGGTTTATAGCCTGGATGGAATATAAAGGGAAAGAGGGAAGGTAGGCTCGCTGCTGCTACTTGCTGCTTGCTGCTTGCTGCCTCTCTGCTATGCTGCCCTGCTTTGGAATCAGCCAACTACGGACTGAAACTTCTACAAACTGTGAACTAAATAAACCTTTCCTCCTTTGACCTTGAGTGTCAGCTATTTTGTCTCAGCAACAAGAAAAGCATCTAAAACAAATACTAAGCATAATTTTACAACGCCAATAGCACTGTCACTTTCGATAGGACTTCAGAAGACATGAAATATTCCCTGAGATTCTACTCTGAGGGCCAGGTAGAGGTGGGGGTGCAGAGTTACTTAGGACACAGACCTTGTCTCCTGCGATGAGAAGTGGGAGAGAACACCTCATAGGGCAGGGCCAGGATGTGGGCGGTGGTAGCATTCCAACAACAGCTAAGTTGGTGAGGGGATGTTAAGTGGGTAGGGGAGTAAGGAAGAAAAGATCTGCTCTACATGAAGTGTTACACAGGTAAAAGGAAGGTGTGGAGGGGTCTGACCTTGCTGGAGGATTTCTGCCCATGTAGCATCAGCATAAATTGGTCTAAGTACCAAGTAGTAGTATAAGACTTTATAAATCTATCAAGGGAAAGAGAAAGTAGAGGATAGGGACTAGAAGAAGGAGTCAGGCAGAGACAGCATGGTGGAAGGGGGTGAGATAGCTTTGGAGGGATGTCCCTCCCACAAAGAAAGTCTGAGTTGGTTAAAATGCACTTGAAGAAAATTATAAAACTGCTTGAGAAATAAAAAAAGATCCAAGATTAAAAGAAGCCTGAAAGGAGATTATACTCCTGAATAGTATTATGTGATATCATCAAATATTGATTCATTCCATGTTGACTTTGACTTTAAACATAATTGCAAATCCCAAGAGAATTTTTATTTTTTGGAACTTGATAAGTTATTCTATGGGCTATCTGGAAGAACAAGTAAAAATAGCTACCAGAATTGTAGAAGAGCATGGAGAGGGTACCAACTCTCTAGGATATGAAAACATTCCAGAAAGTGACCACAATCAAATCAGCACTGGTGCAACATCAAGAGAAAGTTGGGTCCAAAACGGATCCTAGAAGTGATGGACAATGAAGAAGTTCATAAAAGTCTGAGTTGGAGACCACTTGATTCAAATTCTCATTCTGCCACTTTTCAGCCTTATAAGCTTGGACAGTTTCTGCGTCTATGGAATGAGGCGATTGTACCCACCTTATAGAGTTGTTTTGAATGTAAAATGAGCCAATGCCAAATGCTCAAAACAGTGCCCAGCACATAGTTCATGTTCACTAAACTTTTCTTCTGTGGCCTTTCTGAAATGCAGAAGCAAGTTATAGTATTCATGCCTACAAGCAGGTTTGATTATGTATTGTCCTTCCCAAATATGTTAGACAAATATTTGCTTATATGTTGCAAATATAAAGCACCCTGCTTCTTAGAAGAGCTCTTTGTTATATGTTTTGTTCATGCTGCATACACACACACACACACACACACACACACACATCTCTCGGTTACCAGCCTGGTTCTCAGAGTCCTTTAGTAACAATGTAATGTTTTCAAAAGTACTTGGCCCATGGACCTCCTTTTGCATCCTATTTATTAATATCCTTTTGAACTGGAACACACTTTGGGAAACACTGATAAACCTAGGTTAGAGAAAAAGTTATATGACATATCACCTCAAACGGACCATTTTTAAATAGCCATTCAAATAGATTCATGCACAACACTTGTATTAGCAGATTAGAACAATTATATATCCACAGCATATTTATCAGACCTAAATCAGTAGCCATTTTAAAATCATCAATATGTTATGAAGATTGTGGCAATTATTCAAGTAATTAAAATAAAATAGGGTTTTTTCAATAATTACAACATTATTTTATTTATACAAAAATGCCTTTAATAGACTTTAAATCTTATTTTTTCTCATTTTTTAGAGGCATAAAGACTTCTGACTCATTGCTTCTTAAAAATTTACTTCTGCAGATTAAATTAAAGAGAACTTCAAATCAAATGTTTTCTTACCAATATAACCAAGGTGTATACAGTAAGTTTCAAAGATACTTCTACCACGGAATATTCTCACTGAGATGCTAGAAAGGACAAGTCTTGGTCAATTTCCTCCAGCCATGCTGCTGGAGTAGCTACATACACCACTGAATCATGGGCATGGCTGTGTGCTTCTCTGAAGGCAAAATCTGTGTTGTAACAATTCTTTGCCAATCTAGCTCAGCCTTGTCCATGGCACATAGTAGATACTGCAAAGTATTTATTTAATGAATATGCCCAGTCCTCCTGTTGTTGGGTAGTTCCTTTAAAACTGGCTCTCCAATTAAAAGCATTCCAGGTCCTTCTTGCCTCAAACAGAGTTTGATGAGACAAGCCAAAAATGGTGCCAAAAGTTCATTTGAAAAATGATGGATGAAGGCTAAGGGAAAAACTAGCTCTCTAGAGTGAACTTGGGCTACACAAATAGAGGAAAGGATAAAAGCAAAAAATAAAAGTGCACTTTGTGTTGAAGATGCAAAGCGGGCTACCATAAGGAGTCATGATAGCAGGCTCCCCACGGCAACTGGTCCCCTTTATACTGTCCACATCTCCTGGGAGACTGTGAGAAGTTCTACATACAGGGTCCTGAGAATCATCTGGCACTGCCCTGGGAGCTGGCAATTGACAGGACCTGGCCATTTCTCCAGCCAGTTTTCCCGCTGCCTACTTCCTACATCACTCCCAATAGAGTTCTAAGGAAATTTTACTGTGTAATGGTGACATTTTAGGAGCTTACTTCATTCCTACCACCATTCTTTAAAAACAGCTACGAAATATTGTTATGAAAATTAAGCATTACCTTTCAAGTTCTCTATCAAATTGGCAGAAGCAGTTTTGCAATTACTGTGACAATTATAGGAAGATACATGCTTCTAAGATGTTGGAAAATTGTTTTTTATGATGGGTCTGAACATTTTTCCTGTAACCTAAGTCATATTATTGTATTTGTATTAAAGTGAATCCAGGGTTTCAGGCATGCTAGGCAAGTATTCTACCACTGAACTCCATCCCCAGCCTTCATAACAAGCCTTTCTGAAGATCAATTTAATGGGAGAAACAGTCTAGGGAAAATATTCAAGAATGCCAACTACCTAAGATGTAGTAAACCATTAGTTAAAAGTATTATGAATTATCAGAACTTTCAGTGTATATATTCCAATGTAATTACAAGAATATAATACAAGGCCAAAACCCATGTGTTTTCTCCCTACCTGCCTTTGGGCCACACCTCTCTGTCTGCAGATAACCCAGGGATGTCAGTGGGTGAATAATGAACTGCTGGTTACTTGTGCTAATGGAAAGCTGTCACACAGATAATCCAAAAAGGTAGTTATTTCTCTCATCACTTTTGGCACTTCTACATATACCAACTAAATAAGCATAATCAAATGTGAATCTATCTAATTCTCTTTCTTGCCTTTGTTCTGGCTCAGACAGTTGTATGAAGATGTGTTTTATAGTTCTGCAAAGCTGTCTTTCATGCTGTTGATGTTAAAAAGGATATACTCCTAAATTTCTAGCTTCTGTCAAACCCTTTAGAAATCTTTAGAAATTGTTAATGGATTTATCTGATCACATGGCAGGGTAGAATGAACTGTACACAGTGCCCGACAGAGGAAGTACTTGTGTTCATTTAGTGAATGTTGAAAAGACCTAGACTTTGCAGCGTTGCCTTGGCCAAGACACCTAAACTGCCTCGAGCTACTTTCCCTACTTGTGAAATAAGGATTTGGACAAAAGGCCTCTAAGATACCCTCTTGCTTCACAATTCAGTTTGAGAACTACATCTTGGGCTAGAGGTGTAGCTTTGTGGTAGAGTGCTTGCCTATCCTGCAGGAGGGCCTTGGTTGTACCCCTTGCACTACAAACAAAACAAAAAACAAAGCTTATTTATCACATTTCAAAATTTTCTACTTTATTAGTTTCAGGAATTTGATAAGAAGTCTGAGTTCATCCTACCCAGCAATACCCACCATGGTTTTACAGATTTGGTAAGAGTCCTTCACAGTCTTAACTACCGGACTGAAAGGCCACCTCCCTAAACGGCCTGTCCCTTTCTTGGTCACTTCTGACACTGTTTTCTTCAACTCATCTTTTCATTTGAAGTACAATAAGCAAACTTGCCTTATATAGGTAAGGACAGACACGTTTTGTGTTTTGTTTCTTGTAATGATTGGTAAGATTCTCTGCTTAATTTCCAAAACTCTTTCTTAAGTTTTGTAGATACTTTTGATAGTCACTGCTTATTGGACTGGTAACTTAGGAGATCTTTTTCTGAATTTAAATGAAGTATGAGACTATCACATTCACAACTTTGACTGTTTGCCTCCAGAACATAATCTTAGAATTTCCTGTCCATCATTTGTAAATCACTTGTGTCTACTCACAAAACTGAGAACTTGCGGATGTGGCAGCATACTTGTAATCCCAGCATTCAGGAGGCTGAGGCAGGAGGATCACTGTAAGTATGAGGCCTGCCTGGGATACATAGTGAGTTTAAAATAAGCCTAAACTACATAGCAAGGTCCTGACTCAAAAACATAAAAACTTAACAAAAGAACTCTAGTTTACCCTGTTCAGCTAGCAGAACATTCCCAAGTAAATATATCATCCTTCATTTCTAGATTTAGTATACATTTTAATACAAGCTCTAGTATAGATCCCTGGGGATCCTACATCTCCCATTTCTTTGTTTTTAATTTAATTAGTTTTGGACTGAGCAACAACCCGAATGAATCAGCCTTCACAATTTTGGAAGTTATCTAAGGCTCTAAGCAAGCCATAACACAGCTACACGGATGTCTGGGCTAGTTGTTTAGCCTATACATTCACTATTATTTTCTTCTGCTCTGCGTTCTTCGTGCTCTGGCATCTGGAGTCTTGCTGACCAGAAGGGCCTGCCTCTAGCAGGGTCAGCTAATTCCTAGAGATAACAAATGGCTCTCCTTGCCAGGCAGCATGCATTTCCTGTGCAAGTCAATCAGGCTGGAGCCTCTAGCTCCTGTATTAGGCTCTCGTACTCCAGACCAATCTTCTCCTAGTCCAATCACCTAAGGCCCATGTACCAGAAAACTAGAGACAGCTCCTATGCCTCAGAACTCAAGGACATTATCCAGACTATCCAGTCCTAAATCTGCTTACTCTGCTTTGCCAATAGAAACCACAATAAAAACCTCTGCCTCTGCTCTTCCTTTGTTCTGCCTTCTGTCCAACCTTGGTGCTTCTCTCTGAGGCCTGCATGATGTGCACTGGATTTAGTCGTTGTTTCTTGCCGTACTGGGGATCAAACCCAGAGCCTCATGCATGCTAGGCAAGTGACCTTGCATTCGTTTTTCTAGAATGATTAGTATTTTACATCTGTTATGCCCTCTTTTCATGAGACCATGCTTTATAGACTATTGCTTTCAATGTCAGTCATCCCCTGATCTGTGATCATGTCATATGTCATGGCTTCCATGTATCTCCAAAAGTTCCTATGTTAGTCTTGACCCCCTGTGTTGGGTACTGGGAGGGGAGCCCAACAGGAAGTATTTAAGTTATGAGGGCACTGCCCTCACGAGTGGACTACCACTCTTATTAGGAGCTGATTTACCCCCTCTTGCTCTCTCATGTTCTCTTTGCCCTTCTGTTATGTGATGATGCAGAAAGAAATTCCTTGCCAGATCCTAACACCTTGATCTTGAACTTTCCATTCTCCAGAATGGATAAAAAAGATTTCTCCTTGTTATAAATTACACAGTCTGTGGTATTCTGTTACAGTAAGCATGAAATAGACTAACACATGATACTTGAATGATAATACAACCTATACTTTAAAACAGCTTGTTAGAATGATTCCTGAGGCCAAATGTTTATTACTTTGTAAGACAGAAATTTCAGCAGTGGACTAGGAGGAAAGTTCTTTCCTATTTTAAGCTGAAACCTTTTACTCTGCTCCTTTCAACAACTGGTGCTATTTCTGCATCCAGGGCAACAGAGAATAAATCTACCATTTTTTTTTTCAAGCAATGAACCATCAGATACCTGCACATATCTACAATTGTCTTTGCTGAAATACGTTATGGGAATCACACGAATCTATGGACCTTCTGGAGATTTATTTCTACTCCCCTTCTTGTAATGATTAGGATTTCACAAATTATTCTAGTTTCAACAGCCCAGTGGATTAACTGTTTTTAACTAACATTCCTAGTTTTCTTAAGGATCATTCACTCATTCATAGATTCAGCAGGCAGAACCTCGGCAGTGCTGTAGCCTTCACTGGTTCATCAGTGTCCTTTAGAAAGTGCAGTGTCTTTATAAAGACGTCAGCACTGGCTTCCCTTGATCTTTAGCCCGGGTATGGAGCTGCCTGGCATGCCACTATCTGTCTGAATCCTTTTCAGTAAATTGCTGTGTAACTACTTGAGTTGGTATTCTGCAGCTTTTTAGGTTTGTAGGAATGGATGCAAAATTCATCACTGTCCAGCATGTAGGCTTTTTTCCAGAGTCTCTCTTTCCTTTTATTTGTTAAAATTATTTTTAAAGCAGGTGTGGTAGTACATGCCTATAATCCCACCATTCTGGGACGCGGAGGCAGGAGCATCAAAAGTTCAAGTCCAACCTGGCAATTTAGTGACGTAGGAAGGAAATGAAAACGAAACATTTTTTAAAAGGCTGAGATGTAGCTCAATGAAGGCTTTGGGCTCATTCCCCAGTCCTGAAAGAACAAAAACAAAACAAACAAACAAAAAAACCAACTAATTTCCTGTAATCTTATTCTTAAAATATATTTTGTTGTACATTAGACATTTTCTATGCATGAAGCGTTAGGTTTTCAAAAATGGATCAGACTATTTCTAATTATATCTAACATTATTCTGTATTCAAACTATTCAATAATTTGGATCCCAGTTGTTTTAAAAGAGTAAGTTGAATGGGACTCTCAAATAAATGGAAGAAAAATAGTTAATTGGTTTTATAACGTCCCCACTTATTCAGATGAAGAGTCCAGTCAGTTCCCAATGGTATTTCCTTGCCAGGTTGCACAAATAATGCAAATAATACAAGCAGTACTTGGTTACATTCCATTTATGAGTACTATGCTTGGATATATCTGTGTACAAGAAAATTCCAGTCAGATTATAGATTCTCCATCTCACAACCTTATTTAGTGTTTTGCGTTATGTAGAAGAAGCTATTGATTTAATGTACTTTACCACTTCCAAGAGTTCACATTTCCAGCTATGCATCTTGTCTGTATCTAGACTTATATAAGAAGTAAACAAAATAGACATAAGCAAAAATATCACATATTTGTTAGTGTTTTTGATTTAGTAAAGATTTAATTCAAATTATCATTTTGTACTATTCTTAAATTCATAGTTTGTAATCCAAGTTGAAAACATTCCAACCTTATCTGACGAGCCAAAGAAAACCAAAAGCAAAACTCTTTTTCTGTTTTAAATAAAATTGATATACTGATGATTCATATTTTTGTCAATAGAATGACATTAGTACAGTACATACACATAGTTTACGTATTTATATGGTAGCTATCTATATATGTAGATAGGACGTAAAACATCCTTGAATTTTAACACACAGACACCTGCATTTATTTCTAGCTGAATAAACATTGTCCACTGTCCCTCTCTTCATCCCTCTCTCTCTTTTTTTTCTTTCTTTTTAAATTTCTCTTAACTTCCGAAAGTATTTTTTAGAAGTTTAGATTTACAGAAAAAATGAAGATTCCCACTATGTCCTCTTCCAGTTTCTCTTATTATTAGCATCTTACATTGGTATACTACGTTTGTTACAACTAGTGAATGACTATCGATGCATTATTAACTAAATTCCATGGTTTAGCCAGGCTTCTTTAGTTTCTACTGAATGTGATTTTACTATTCCTGGATCCCGTCCAGGACACCATGTTACACTGACGCTTTATGTCCCCATAAACTCTCTGTCCTGAGGTGTAGCAGTTTCTCTTTCCTTGTTCTTGATGACTTTTTTTTTGAGACAGGGACTTGCTATGTAGTCCAGGTTGGCCCTGAACTCATGGCACTCCTCCTGCCTCAGCCTCCTGAGTGTTGTGATTACAGGTGTGCACACCTGTAATTTTTGATGACTTTAACAGTTTTTGAAGCATACTGTCAAGCATTCTGTAGAATATTCCTCTTACAGAATTTGTCCAATGTTTGCCTCACAATCAGATTAAGGTTATGGACTGCGAAGGAAGAGCAGCTCAGTGTAATTTTCTTAAGAATTAAAAACATAACTGGGCTTCATCAAACTGTTAGCATGGATATAACGTATGTTATCATTTTAGCACTATCCTACTTCTGTGCTATTAGAGGCAGAAGAGAATATCATTTTTTAAAAACGTTGGCAGCAGCTATGCTGGCACACACTTGTAATCCCAGCAGTCTGGGAGGCTGAAGCAGAAGGATCACAAATTTGAGCCCAGCCTGTACAATTTAGTGACTTAGTGAGACCCTGTCTCAAAACTCAAAATAAAAAAGAGCTGGGTATATAGCTCAATGTGAAGGTCCCGGGTTCAATACCTAGTACTGCAAAAGAAAAAGAAAGTTGGCTTTTAAAAAAATAACTTAATTGGGGATGTAGCTCAGTGGTTGTCTTGGTTACTTTTCTCTCATTGCTGGGACAAAATACCCAACACCCAGTTAGGGGAAGAAAGTTAGGGGAAGAAAGGTTTATTTACCTCACAGTTTGTAGAAGTTTCAGTCCACAGTCAGCTGGGTCCGAGGCAGGGTGACACGGCAGACAGGCAGAAGACAGCAAGGTAAGCAAGGGATGCAAGCAAGGGGGCTAACTTGCTTCTTCCTGTATTTTATATTTTATCCAGGCTACCTGGCTTTAGGGTGGGCAGTACTCCCACCATTAATCCTAATACCCTTAATCCTAGTGTCACATCCTTGATCTCAGGAGAACCATGCCAAACCAATCAGTGGACTAATTTAGTAATCACACATTCTAGATCCAGCTACCTCTTACCACATGAGGCTTTAGGCAGACATCTAGACACAAACCATAACAGCAGTAAAGCCCTTGCCTAACATGTATGTGTGGGACCCTGGGTTTAAACCCCAGGGTGGTGGTCAAGTTTAAAGTGGGGAGGCAGGAAAAGAATTAAAAATGAGCAAGATATGTTATATGCATGTACCAATTCCCTCAAACGAGCAGCATTATACTGTATTATAAATAGGTACTAAAACAAAACAACTAAAAGGTAGATAACATAATCACTTTAATTCACTTTCCCAAGAAAGCATGTTCTTTATGAATTAAAATCACTACAACACAAAGTTAGATGAAAATACATAAATAACACACAGCTAGTTCAATTCCATACATCTTTATAGGTAAAATGTGTGGTTTTTTACAAGTAAGTATGTTACTCAGGATATCTATATTTTTAAAACACGTTGTCATATTTTATCTACCAAATAATAAGCATTGTGTAGGATTTTTCTAGCTTATAAATAAAAATAGACTGTCTTAGATATTTAGAAAATTTTTATCAGGCAGTGCTTCTCAAAGAATCCTCTCCAGAGCAGTAGTTCTCAAACTCTAGTATGCATCAGATCTGGGTGAGTGCTCAAACACTCACACTCAAACTCCTGGGTGCCATCCCAAGCAGTTTTTGACTTGGGGGTCTGGGTCAGGGCTTGAGTGTCTTTTACTCCAACAAATTCACAGGTAATGCTGCTATGGGCCTAAGGCACAGTATGAAAACCACTGCTTCATAGAGAAGGAAACTGCATTTATTCAGTGAGTATGGTGAGCAAGGTGTTTTATGTACATTATCTTATTAACTAGCTATAGAATCTTAATAAGTCAGTATGATTATTCTTTCATAAGTGGAAAAACCTGGAACTTGGAGGCCCTGAGAAGCTTACCTAGGAGACAAAGGTATTAGGCAGCAGAACTACAATTCAGATCTCCTTCCAATTGTAATGCTCATGGTTTTTCTAGCACAACATATTGTATTGCTTCTTGTGGCTACAAGGAGTGAAACATATGCATCCTGGGCATGCTTATTTGAAAAGAGAATGTACCTAAGGATGTGATTAGTTCAGTTCAGTAGGAGGTTAACTATAGGACAAGGACTCACTGAAAAGGACTCACTTATACAGTATCTAAACTTCTAAGATAACCAAGGGTAAAATGAATTTACTGTATACTAACAAAACAAGAATAATGCATTGACTATAGTACTGAATATTCTTTAATTGCTATTATTTTATTATTCCTTATAGAAAACACAGATTTAAATAAAATCTTTTGAAAGGATAACTTCATTTAAATTTAAAGCATTATACTGTTCTAAATGCCTGCCAGTTAAACTACACCACTAATCAACCATTACTTACTCTGGTACTGAAATTACATGGCATGATGGTCTTCAACAAAATGCTCTAATCATTACTGTTTATCTCCTTTCATCAAGCAAATCAAAAGCAGTGATATAACACAACAAAATAAGCAATTTAAATTTTAAGTTTTAAGAAAAATGGTATACTAACATGGTAAGTAGATCACCAAAAATGAATCCGCCAATAATATAAATTTCTGCCAACTGTTATACCGTATATAAAAAAGGACAAAGACACAAAATTATTGAACTACACACTCAAAATAATTAATGAGGTCTAAATTTCAGAATGACAAAAAAATTCCACCCGACTTTACATCTCTATTGATACAAACATTTTATATAAGAAAGTCCCTTTTAAATATTTATATACATATTACTATGTAATACTGTTAATCAAACCCATAGTTCTATTTGTTTAAATAAGAATTAAATAAATTGCCCAAAATGCTGATTTTCATATCACAAAGCATAAGTATTTTAAATCAAAACTTTTGGGTGTATATTGAATACATTGGTTCCTTAGACAACATTAACAAGCAAATTTTTTAAGAATATATTTTCATCTATAGATCAGGTAAAGCTTTATTAAATGGTAAACACTTTTAACAGTGCAGAAATAGATTCAAAAACAAATACATTCAAAAGATCTGCTGTTCGAACAGTATTTTTTCAAAACCAGGTGGAGGAGTATGATAAAATTCACTGAACTGGCAATCCAAAATTGCACTGTCATCAACTAGAGGACAGAAAAAGAAAGAAAACAAATTAGAAGCAAACGCCTTAATTTAAATGAATACATAATTATAAAGTTAATTGTTTTCTGGTTACATATGAATGCATGTTTAGCAGGCATGGAGGACGAGGTTCCATATCCAGCACAACAAAATTTAAAAAACAAAGTAAACTGTTTTCCTAAATCCATAACATACACAGGCAAGAAGGAAAACCATATCTGCTGTCTGGGTTACAAAATGTATTAGGTAAAAATAGCTACAACAAAAACCAAAATTTATCAAAAACACTGGAAAGATACTAATCAAAGCATTATTAATAATTTTGCCCAACTTGGGTTCAATGGTGCACACCTGTATTCCCAGCTTCAGGAGGCCAAGACAGAAGGATCTGAGCCCAGGAGTTTGAGACCAAGATAATGTAGCAAGACTCTCTGTCTCTTAAGTACAAAAAGTAACAATATTACCTCTAGATGGTGGAAATATGGGTGAGTCTTTTTTGTATTTGCCACCTGTATTTCCTCAATTTGACACAATAAAGATGCATTACTAATGATCTGTTTTGAAAAAACTTTATAGATTCTTGGGAAGTTGCAAACATGCTACAGGGAGTCCTATGTAACCTTCATACAGCTTGCCCTGGTGCTAACATCTTACAGGACTACAGCACAACATTCAAACCAGGAAAATGACATTGACATACTACTGTGAACTAGACTACAGGCCTAATCCAGCTTCTTCTACATGTTTTTACCAGCATTTGCACAAGAGAAATGAATGTGAATAGTCATACAAAGATTTACACACTATGTAGTTCAGGTTGGCCTTAAACTCACAATGTAGCCTAGGCTGGCATCAAACTCAGGGCAATCTTCCTGCCTCAGCCTCCCAAGTGCTGTGATTACAGGCATGCGCCACCACACCTGTCTAGTCATGACTTTTTAATAACACTTCATCAGCATTAAACAGTTTTTTCTCTCTGTTGGTGAAGTTTAAATGGTAGTACACGCCTGTAATCCCAGTACTTGGGAGGTTAAAGCAGGAGGATCGCTATGAGTTCAAGGCCAGCCTAGGATACATAGTGAGTTCAGGACCAGTCTGAACTACATAGTGAGACCTTGTCTCAAAAAACAAAAACAAACAAACAAAAAAACCCAAAAACAAACAAACAAAACAAAAACAAAAATAAGAACAGATTGAATGAGTGGATTGTTCTAGCATTAGGGATGTTATAGAGGACAAGGGGTAAGGAATTTAGGTTTTATTTTTACTTTAGTACAGGCTAATAAAATGTTTGGCTTAACTGGATTGATTTATCAAATTCAATTTATGAAAAAATATACTTTACCACATATAATTTATTATCTATAATTTTGCTCCATTAAAAATAATGCTGAGTTGGGGCTGGGGATTTAGCTCAGTGGTTAGAGTGCTTGCATTCCAAGCACAAGGCCCTGAGTTTGATCCCCGGCACCAAAAAAAAAATAATAATAATAATAATGCTGAGTAAAAGAAGCACTTTAGAAACATTTTATTTTCTATACTCATTTGCATAATTCAGTCATTATACTGATAGTTATTTCATTTCTCAAGCTAAATTATTTAATATACCAAGCTACATTTTCATTTATTTAAATAAGCAAAGGAATTACTTTTAGGTTTACACACTATGGAACAACACTAACCAAACTGAATTTAAAAACACACTTTTACATGTAAAGACACAAAAGTCAAAATAACTGAAAGACAATTTTTGAGCCAGGTGTGGTGACACACGCTCGTACTTCCAGCTACCCAGAGGCTGAAGCAAAAGGACTGCTAGCTCAAGGAAAGCCTGGGCAAGTCAGTGAAACCCTACCTCAAAACACAAGTTTAAAAAAATCTGGGAATATAGCTCGGCGGTAGAGTGTCTAGCATTGTGAAGCCCTGTTTCAACCCCTAGTAAGGCACCCAAAATTTTTTTAAAGTAATTTTAGAAAAAAAGAAGACTAATGAAAATCTTAACTAAAAAGTCAATCACAAACTTTGGTTATTATCATGTTATTAAATATTTATATTTGCTGTTGCATACTTTTCTGACATCCTAGTCTGTCATTACTAACACTCCCATCTTTATTATGAGTTACCACAAAAAGTTATTAGTCTTTATTATGACCCAAATATAAGACCCAGAGTAATTAAATAAGAAAATATTTTAAACTGACTAAAGCCACAAAAAGAAAAATCATACACTTAAGTTGATAACATAAAAATAAAGGAGAACAGAGTGATAAAGGTATTGTGGCTGTGTTTTTTACAAAAGAACATGGAGGTGGCATGGTGGCACACACCTAAAATCCCAGTTACTCAGGAGGCTGCAGCAGATAGATTACAAATTTGAGTCCAGTCAGGGCAATTTAGCAAAACATTTCAAAATTTAAAAAGGGTTGGGGATGTAGCACAGCACTCACTGAGTTCAATCCCCAGTACCACAAAAAAAAAACAAAAACAAAATGAAATACAAAAACAAAAAAAAGATAAACTTTACTTTTTAGAAATATATATATGTAAAATATTTATGAACAAAACAATACGATGTCTGGCATTTGCCTCAAAACAATATAAAGAGGGGGGGCAAAGAACAGAAGTGTTGTGGGTAGATGAAACCCAGTTGATTATAAGATGATAAGTGTTTGAAGCTGGGTAACAGGTATATGAATAGTTGTTTACACTATTCTCTTCTGTACATGTTTGAAGTTTTCTATAATAATTTTTTTTTTTTTGGTGCTGGGGATTGAGCTCAGGGCCTTGCACACTATCATAAAATTTAAGGTAGCTAAGTGGTATAGAATCATCTCTTAAGCAACACAGTTGCTAGAAGGACACACCTATACAGAAATGATAGCACTTATGGCTACCAAAAGCAAAACAATCGATACAAAACTATTCTAAATTACAATTTCTCTCAGAAGAGCACTAACATTTAGGCAATTTTATAAAGGTAGTAAGAGCTCAACCTACATAAAATTCCTATCCCTAGTTCCAAAATATTCTTTACATTTAATCCTTAGTCATTTAATCTTAATGTCTGGCAGAAAAAGCTTTGTAAATTCACACAAAAATCTTTACTGAACATAAGAATACATGATAAATAAAAGAAAATAGGCATTGCATATTTAAGCATAGTCACTGTTTAGCAAATTTTTTTAACATGTGGGAAATAAACAGTGGTCCCTTGGTTCATAAACAATTCTTTCCATAGTTCTGGTTGCAAACTAAATTGAATGAGAACCAAATCAAATTCAATGGTTAGCTTCAATGTTGACCTGATGGGGAAATTTGATTCAGTTTACGTCCAATTCAGTTTGCAACCAGAATCATAGAAAGAATTAAGTTGGTGAACCGAAGTGCCACTGTATTATCCTCAATTCTATAAAAACGGAACGTAATAGACTACTGAGTACATGCCATACATACAAAAAGGTCCTTATTAACAACTTGTCCAGATTCAGGAATGACTTATACAATCAATATGCAATTATACAATTAATATAAATGCCAAACAAAAGTTAACATACATCTAATAATATATGAGAAAGATTTTAGCTTACCATAAACAACTGGATACACTGTCCCTCGTATCCCTGATGCTGGACAATGCATGTTTTTTCCATTCAAATATACATTTAATTCTACATGGTCATATGTAATACCCTATGAAGGAAAGAAGAGTTAGAAAGGATAAAAATACAAATGTTCCATAAATACCTCAACAGCCAGAAATCAATGATTGGGAAACATGGAAACACAAAGAAGTTAGCATAACGTTACAGTAGTTTTCACTAAGGGTTTACAATTCAGTAGAATTCCACTAGAACTGAGCTTAAAAATATCAGTAGTCACCAAAACATCAGTAGTGGCCAAGGGTACTGGTGTACATCTTTAATGTCAGCACTTTAAGACAGTAAGGCAGGAGGATCTCAAGTTGGAGCCCAGCCCAGGCAACTCAGTAACTTAGTGAGACCTTGTCTTAAAATAAAAAATGTAAAAGGGTTGGAGATATAGCTGAGTGTGAACACAAGGTCCTGTGTTCAATCCCTAGTACCAGATGCACACACACACACACACACACACACACACACACACACGTACAGAGTAGTGATTATATGGGGAAAAAGATCAGGTAAAACCCCCAAAGTCCAAAATAGAGATTCTATTTTGAATATAAGGTGATATAAATGCTCCACTCTGCAAATAGAGAGACTTTTTTTTCTAGAGAGACTTTTAAAACTCATTAAGAAAACACTGCTTTCTGCATAGGATTTGATTTTAAGGGGGGAAAGCCAGTTTCACTATTAGAGCTTAGTATATACATGGCACTTTTCTCAAGTTGTGAAGAAATATCTTTGTACAACTTATTTCCAAAAAGAAATCATACATTTCTGAATCTCTTTATTCTGGCCTCAAATATGTCAAGTATATTACTAAGGTAAAGCTAACATTTATAATTAAATATGACTGGTAGCTAGTGTCAAGTTAAAAAATAGGAAAATAACAGCTCCAAAGATTTCAAACAAACAATAGTAGAATATTACTTTATACACCATCGATGGTAAAAAAAAATCACAATTAGAAATAATTATTATTATTGAAATGTTAAAAAAAATGACAGGCTCTATTATGAACCAAGCAATATTCTAGACACTTCATATTTACTCATTTAATCCTCTCAAGATAGGCATTATTAACACCATTTTACAGATGAGGTAGCTAGAGCACAGAAAGGTAAAATGATTTACCTCAGGTTACGCAAGTACAGAGTAGAAGAGCTGAGTTTTAAACCAATTCACGTTGGCTTCAAAACACTTGTTCTTAATCACTATGCCATACTACCTCTCTTTAAACCTTTATAGTTAGGTCATCCTTAATCTGAAATCTAAAATGTTCCAAATTCTGAAACTTCTTGAGTGTTGACATGATACCTCAAGTAGAAAATTCCACACCTGAACTCAAAACACAAGTACACTAAAAAATGCTCTATAGATTACCTTCAGGCTACGTGTATAAGTATAAATGAAACATAAATGAATTTCATGTTTAGGCTTGGGTCCCATCCCTAAAATATCTCATTATGTGTATGCAAATATTCCAATATCCAAAACAACCTGAAATCAGAAACACTTCGGTCCCAAGCATTTCACATAAGGGATACATACCAAGAAGACATATTTCCTTTAAAGAATTAATTACAGATAGCAGAGATATTCAATAGATAAACCACCAGAGACCAAGAAGCCAATCATTTCAAGGATTTCTGAATTGGATCAATTATATTGAAAGCTTTTTAGTGGGACAAAAAAGATCTCATAGATTGTCTAGTCTTTTAGGGGGAGGGGGACTGGGGATTAAACCCAAGGCCTTTACACTGAGCCCCAGCCTTTGTTTGTTGGTTTGCTTTGAGATAATGTCTTTGTTATGGTTTATCTAAATGTCACCTCAAAGCCTCATGGGTTCGCAGGTGGGGCTTTTGGAGGTGACTAGATCATGGGTATGTGGTACTGGGTTAGTTCGCTGATGGGTTTATACCTGGGTGTGACATTGTGGGGTGAAACCTGGTGAGAAGAGGTGGGACACTGGGGGCCTGGCCTGGGAGGGTATATATCCCCTCCTCCTCCATTGATCCCTTCTCTGCTTCCTGCCAGCTGTGCCATGAACTGTTTCCCCTCTGCCATGCCACCCTGCCTTGGAATCACCCAACTATCAACTGAAACCTCTACAAACTGTGAGCCAAAATAAATCTCTCTTCCTTTAACTTGTGGATGTCAGGTATTTAGTCCCAGCAATGAGAAAGTAACTAAGAGTCTTGCTATGTTGTTAAATTGCACAGGCTGGGCTCAAACATGTGATCTTCCTGCTTTAGCCTCTCAGAGTGCTGGGATTACAGGCATGCACCACCATGCCCAGCCTAAAGGCTGTATAGTTTTAGCTCTTACATTTAGAAATATGATCCAAGATTCTTTTTTCTATTTTTATTTTTTGCAGCACTGGGGCTTGAACCTAGGGCTTCTGCACTGAGCTATATATCTGTAGGCCTTTTATAGTTTTTTGAAATTTTGAGTGAACAGGGTCCCCCAACTCACTAATTTGCCCAGGGTTGGCTGGAACTCTCATTTTCCCTGCCTCAGCCTCCAGAGTGCTGGGATCACAGGTGTGTGCCATCACCATATAGCCTTAAGTCCCTCCCTTTCCAGGTAAGAGAGCAAAGGTCCAGAAAATCAATGCAGTAAGAGCTAGGAAGAATTCTCCTTAAATTTAGAAAAGCTAGGGGCAGATTAAATAATGATTTATTAATAGTTAAGGAACACTGAGAAAGATAAATAGTATATGGATTGTCTTTAGTATGTATTTAAACATAGTAATAATAAAGCTAACTGATGCCTGTGATTAGTTTTTTAAATGAAGAGGTCTCTTTTTATTAAAAACAAAAACAAAAACAAAAACAAAACCACCCACATAATCACATAAAAAAGAGAGTATGTTACTTTTTTATGTAGTCCCCTGTCACCACAGGGAATTTAGTAGTTCAGAAAAGCAGTTTGTAATCCAGGCACCCTTCACCACCTGGTGGCAGCACAATCTCTCACAAATTGTTGTCTCATAACTTATTTCATATTTCCAATGCCACGCTCAACAACTTGGCAAAATTTGTTCTCATGTGTTTGAACTAGGAAGATAAAGTTAATAGACAGGATAATGTTTTACTTTTCTTGACTCCACATATAGTTCATATTTTTAGTTTCCCTTTTATCAGAATGAGCATGCAAATTTAAGTCTAATTTCACAATGCTGATAGACTAAAAATGGCATTCGTGGGCAACCTACTTGGGACCCCTCCAGTCTCTCAGGAGCTATTCCTATTCTCCAAAAAACCTTTCCTACCTTTGTCCTTTGGAATTCATTCTTCAATTTCAGGGGACATGAACTGGCACATCTGGCATCTAGCAGATTGGAAGTTATAATTCTCCTATATCATTTTGGAGGCCCTAGCGAGATAATTGGAAGGAGGTAAGAGTTCACATTTGTTTCATGACACCCCTAAATATTCTGACTGGATTCTGGATTGTGGTTCATCTTAGGTAATCAAAAATTGTCATCTTTTGTTTGCCTTGACTTTTTTGTTAAAATGATGATAACAATTATTGCTAACCTCATGCTATAGTAAATATTTTTATGATTCCCAAATGTACAGGTCTTCAAAGATGTAAAACTGAAAGAACATCTTAACATACTGGTGAATTCCAAGCTGAAGTTGTTTATGATGATACATGTTTTTAGGGTCAAGCATCTGGCTTTCCTTTACTTGTGTTACAGCTACTTGTGATGAAATGTGCATGCCAATTCAATACGAGACAGCCAGACAGATGATATGGATGCATTTTCAGGCTTGTGCTTGTGTCACTGTTATGTAATTGTGTTATAACAGTTAGAAGTACCTAAATACTGTGCAGTCCAGGCAGTGCCACTCTAATGGTTAGAGATTAGGCATTAATAATTTGTAAAGTACGTCTATAAACAAATACATTCTACTTAAATGTCACTCTGGTAACAGAAAATGGTTAAAAGATAACCAATCAGGTAAAAGTGTCTTTATGCCACTTAATATTTTGTAATTAGATAAAGGTAACTGACTACAAAGTTATTTGTACCAAAATGGATATTTAAATGTGTTTCAGAGGTGATGTCATCATGACTGTCATGCTAAAATGCTATGTTGCCCTCAATCTCCAGTTTTCCCTGTAAAACTTTACAATTATTATCTGTTAGCATTGTACAGGGATTCTACGTCTAAGACAACCACGACTGGTAAAGAAACAGTTCAGTGGTTATACTGCATATTTCAACGTGCTTGATATCTAGATAAGATTATAAAATTAAACCCACTGCTCCCACTATAATTTGGATGTAACTGATCTCTTTTGGGTGTTCAACAACTGACATTTGGAGACCAGGACTAGAAAGATAAATGGGCTAAAAAGGCAGCCAGTATTTTTGGCCCTGGCCCTCCAAGGTCAACAAATGACACAAGAGGCTCTTTCTACAACATTCTACAACTTTGGTGAGTCACTAAACCTATCAAGCACGGCAAACAGGAGTCAAAAACGGACAGTGTGCCAAAAAGGAGGGTCATCAAAGAGGAGAAAGTTTTCCCGGCTTTCACAGGAAGCTACATGGTCAAGCAAGACTGTGACCCATCCTGGCAGCTCACACTGACAGAGGAGCCAAGAGGCTCGGTACATGGTTCCAAAAGTAATGCCTGAGGAGACTTAACTGATCTTGATATACAGCGAGAGTTCAATTTTGGTCAACTTGGTCTTAAACATCCAGCAGAAAAGTATAGACTAAAGATGCATAAAAATAATACTGTACTAATAAAGGCTAGATAAAGAAAGGGGGCTCCAATCACTGACCCTGCTGTCAATTTCCAGCTACATCTGTAGCTGTCCACTGTTACAGTTCAATGAGGTTAAAAAGCCACAGTAACAGCTATAAAAGCTCAGCAAGAGTCTTTAAAGTCCTTGGCTAAAACTGTCCTTCAAAACCACCAAACTTTCCATCTTCTTACAACTAAAACTGGAGGGATTTGTAACAAAGAAACATTAGACTTATAGATAACCTCCATCAGTAGCGATGTCTAGGAACCAGCTGTTTACAATCACTATTCCAATCCCTTAAAAGCAGTTTCTGAATGTGGCTCCTTTTTCCCAATCTGCCTTTCCAGTCTAGGGTTCATTTATTTTGGTGCTTTAACCTCTGGGGAAAATTTGTTTATTCTTGCCTAGGGGCTGCTAAACTCCAAACAATCATGCAGATGGAACAAATGACAAGTGTGCCAGACTCCTTTTACTGGGATTCATGAGATCAACCTTATAAAGGGAGATCATAACTGTTAAACCCCAACATGACTTCTATCCAAGGCCCATTAGATTAGCTCTTCGGAGAAGGCACCGGACTGTGGGGTCCCCTACACTGACCCTTCTCAGTTCAAAGCAGCTAGATTGAAACTTCACCCATTTTCCCCAACCACAGTCAGGAATAGCTCTTCAGATGGGGGATATTATAGGGATAGACATTAATATACAGTCAGAGAGGGACTGGGCTCTCAAGAAAGTCAGTGGAAAACACAGATATCAGAATTGTGGCTGGAGGCACATCTGAAGAAGGCAAGGTCTCAAAGTCACAATGGCCTGACTTATATACTTCCCTAAGGGATAAGCAGAACTGCAATTAGTACTACCCAGTCCATTAAGTCCCGATATGTATCAGATATCTGGTGGGTGACCAGAACACCTGGACCCATCTCTTCCAAATTGTTCCTGTTTTAAAAGTCACAGATAAGCTAAAGTAAATGATGTCAGCTATATATCCTTGCTACATGCTCTGCTTCCCTATTGGATCAATATTAGCTAAGCAGCTATCCTTGTAAACTTATTGGTTGATTATAGTTTGACCCACGTTGCACCCACATTTTTAACTTTGCTGTATAAATTACTCCTAACAAAGGGCCTCAGCAACCCACTTTCTGGACCCTCCTGTCTCTCAGGAACTATATCTCAATAAACTTCTCCTACTCTTAAATAAAATGAAATAGGGATTGGGGATTTAGCTCAAGTGGTAGAGCACTTACCTAGAAAGCAGAGGGTCCTAAGTTTGATTCCCAGCACTCTCCCCAAAATTAAAATAAATAAATAAATATGGCATTCTTAAATCTGTCAGTTTGTGATATTTGTATCTCAATAAATGAGATAGGAAGGCAAAAAAAAAAAACAGAAATTCAGTATACCAACAAAGTAAAACATTTGCTACTGATTATTCTTTATTATATTTGAACTTCATCTTTTAGTATAAACAGGCTGACAACCTCAGCCACATTTGTAAGATTTTCTTTTAAGAAATAACCATTAGAATAAGGATGTTCCATATTATGGACATTTGGCAATGATCTATAAATATAGAACCAACAATTCTGTGGGAAAAGCAGATTTTAAAAATGATTTATACCTTTTCTCTCCTTTTCTTTAGCCAATTTAACAACCATTAATAAAAAACTGTTCCTGAGGCTGAGGCAGGAAGATCACCCCAAGTTCGAGGCCTGCCTGGGCTACACAGTGAGTTTAAGGGCAATCTGAACTATACAGTGAGTCCCTGTCAACAACCAAAAACTAAAAGCAAAAACCAAAAACTTTTCCTTATTTTTTTTAAATTATAGACAAGAGAAGATCAGAGGATAATTAAAATCTTAATTCCCACAAGGGACGGTAGTATACACCCGTAATCTTGGCTACTCAGCAGGCTGCAGCAGGAGGATCACAAGTTTGAGGCTATCCAGGACAGGTCAGACCCTATCTCAAAATAAAAATTTTAAAAGGATGGCAGTGTAGTTTAGCACTCCCTAGGTTTAATCCCCAGTACCAACAAAAACATAAACAAAAAACCCTTAATTCCCACATCTTTCTTTGATCTTTTAAAACACTGCATATTCCTTTAATTCAAAAACCTAATTTGTCTGGTCTGGGTCATGTTATTACTGAAAATTTCACTTTGATACCAGAGCCAGAAACCCAATGTTTTGTGTACAAGACCACTCTGGCTAAGGGAGACTCCAGGATTGTATTCTTAACTCAATAGCGAAAAGCCTGGACTCTATAAGATTCTTGGATAACATGGATGACAAGAAATGTCTAGGAAAGACAGAAAAAGGGTCTCTGTGTTATATCTTCAACTGGTGGCTTTGATACAGAGTTAAATATATCCTACTGGAAATAAAAAGGAAGAAGTCTTAATATGTTACTCTTACTTTCTAAAAACAAACTTTCTACAATCAAGCCTTTGAATTTTGAGTCCATTTCTTTGAAGAATTCTGAAGTGGAGGAAGTTCAATTAGATTAAGTTTAATAAAGACCAACACTTCAGATAAAATGCTGCTCTAACAGACATTTGTAACAAATGAAGAAATATGAAAACTTTCTCTCAGAGATCTCCAGTCACAAAAATATCTAATATTTTCCAATGTGAAGTTAGCAAACTTTTAAAATTGTGGGCCTAGGGCTGGGGATTTTGCTTGGTGGTTAAAGTGCTTGCCTTGCAAGCACAGGGCCTTGAGTTCGATCCCCAGCACCAAAAAAAAAAAAAAAAAAAAAAAAAAAAAAAAAATTGTGGGCCTAGGCTTCTTTGATGTGAAAGAAGTAGGAAATATTGCTCAGCAGCTCACTTGTCACTAATTCTCCCGAGTGGAAGGAAGTAAGGGCTCGCCCTGATGGCCCAGGTTATAGTAGCTCTACAAGAGTACCTACACCAATTGCTCCCTCTGGAAACCATACCACCTCATTAGATTTAATCCCAGGGCTTTAGAATCCAAACCATAAACTCCCAGGCAAAACTGCATCTACTCAAAAGCAGCTCAGGTTTAATTATTTGCAGTGGACATGAATTCTATCAAGAGACTCACCACCACGTCTCCTTCCTGTGGAAGGCTGTTTGCTGGTAGCCTATTTTTCTCTTCATTGTTGTGGTACAGGGCTCCGTCGTTTCTCATCACAAGACTATGCATGTCTCGGCCAAGAGGAATTTGATTCAGGTTAACCTTCTGAGTTGCAACACCAATACCCCAGATTCCTGAAAATACAATAGTTTACATGCCCCCAAAATCTAAGAATACATATATAAAGGAGTTATTTTAAGGAGTACAAACCGTTTTTAAAAGAAGTGTCATATCAGTAAACTATTTTGTTATTTTTTAAAAATCTCTTAAGTAGAATTTGCAAAGTGTACTATGTTTTCTATAGATGAAGCTCAACCTAGGAGATAAGAGAGCGGGTGCTAGACTCTCTGTACTGCTGAGGTTTAAATACTGACTTAGCTATATTATCCTGGGTGAATCGCTTCTCTGTTTTCTTATCTGTAAACTGTAGTAGCATCTAGTAGTACTCATTCCACAGGGATAGGAAAACATACAAGATAACCCAAGTAATGCATTTGGAATAGTACTTTTTTTAAATGTGTAAGTAAAACACATTTAAATATTCAATAATGCTAGGTGTTATCATTATTCTTTTCTTTTTTTGAAATAGGATCTTGCTACATAGTTCAGACTGGCCTTAAACTCACAGCAGTCCTCCTGTCTCAGCCTCCTAAGTGCTGAGATTATAGGTATGCAAAACTATGCCCAGCTACCATTATTATTTTCTTAAAAGATTTTTTAGAAATGCTACAGAGCTGGTTAGAGTGCTTGCTTAGCATGAGCAAAGTCCTGCTTGGATCTCTAGCACTGGAAAAAAAAAAAAAAAGCTGTACTGTACATTGCATTTAAGTGGCACGGAGTTCTTCAAAGCTCTACCTCTAAGAAAAGGAGTATTACTGTGTTTAGCTAATATACGCCAAGAACAGTATCATGCAGAGGAGAAAATGAGTGATGTATAAAATCATTTTTATTTAATACTTTAAACTGATGAGTTAAAAACCTGTGATGTAAGTTAGGCTGGGGATGGAGCTCAGTGGTAGAGTACTTGCCTAGCATGCTCGTTCATTTGAACAACAAAGCACAACCAAACAAACAAACAAATAAATGAACAAACAAACCAAAAAGTACTTTTGGTCTAAACTGACTTTTGAAACAAGCACCTTTCCTCTTGATTTTGTCTCAAAGTGCTTTCTTCTCAGTTTTTAGCAAGTTCAGAAGAAATTCTATACCTAGATGAAGGTCTGAAGACCATGTTGTTCAATATATAAATTTTTCAGGGTTAAGTGAAATCATCAGAAAGTTACATGTCTGGGATTTACTGTCTTGGCCTTCAAAATAATTTGAGCGTATATTTTATCCTCCAAAGTGGGACAACTACAAGAGCGACAGGAGGTAAAAACATTAATTCCTCAGGAAAACGCTTGCAGAAAGGGTTTTATAGTCTCCTAACTCCTAAAGAACTGTACACAATTGCCTCAAGCTCTCAGTGGAGGATCAAGGCTGAAGATTCCAACAAACCCTTTATTTTAGTGGTATCATTAGGGATAGTATCCTTTACAGAAAATACACACAGAAATTTTTATTAGATTTTGTGGTCCAAAAAACCATTTGCATCTCTTGAGAAACAAGTATGTTATACTTGAGAAAATTATAGTGACCAGGGACATTTTGCAACAATGAGCTAACTTACAATGGAATGGAGGACACATTCAATTGGATTTCATTCACTGAAGAAAATCAGTATTAAAAACTAATACAGGGCTGCCAGGCACGGTGGCACACTCCTGTTATCCCAGCACTTAGGAGGCTGAGGCAGGATGACTGCTGTGTTTGAGGCCAGCCTGGCCTACACGGTGAGTTCAAGGCCAGCCTGAATTACAGAGCAAGACCCTGCCTCAAAAACCAAAAATAAAATAAAACAAAACAAAACAGGGCTGAGGATATGGCTCAATGATAAGAGTGCTTGCCTGGCACATGCAAAAAGCTCTGGGTTCAATCCTCAGCACTGTGAACAAAGCAAAACAAAACAAAACAAAAAAACCCCTAACACAGAAGGATATTTTATATTACTCAAGGAGTTTAGTAACAGTAGGATTCATTACTCCACTCTAGTTTTCTTATTCTGTACCTAATATTACTCATGCAGTATTTCATCGGAAGATTCTTTATAACAAAGCCTGTCCCCCCAAATTTCCCTATATATAATACTGCCACAATTTAACCTAATTATCACAGAGAACTACTATTCAATTCAAGAAACTCCCTACAGTTTTAGGAGAAATATAGATGATAGACTTCTTCCAGATCCTAAATCTGATGACTGCTTCAGAAGACACTGAATTAGGGCACCTTAACAGGAGTTAAGAGAGTGGGTGTGGCAGTGCACATCTGTAATCCCAGTTACTCAGGAGGCAGAGGCAGGAAGATTGCAAGTTCAGGACCAGTCTGGGCCACTTAACAAAACCTTGTCTCAAGATAAAACATGTAAAAGGCTAGGAATGTAGCTTAGTGGTAAAATGCCCCTGGGTTCAAGCCTCAATACCACACACACACGCATAAGCACACACATACACATGCACTCAAAGAGAGTTAAGAGAAAACTCAGGATCAAAACATTAATTTTATCCTAAAATAAAATAGCTCAAGTGGTAGAGTGCTCACCTAGCAAGTGCAAGGCTCTGAGTTTGTTCCCCAGCACCAAAAAAAAAAAGCAAAAGTGTCCACACCTTATATGCCTGAATAAATAAAATGATGAATCTAGAACCCCTTAATAATGCTTGGTACCTCACGATTATCCAGCATGTCCTGTCTTTAAAACATTTTCATACATAGCTCCTGTGAGGCAGAAAAGGCAGCTCCTATAATCCCTGTCTTATAGAAAACTAAACCTAATTTAACAAAATTGGCCAATTTAACCAGGATCACACAAAAGAAGACTCAGGTCTTGTAAGGGAGAGTTTGGGACTTTTTAAAAAATTACCTCCTGTGTAATAGATATTCTATAAAAGGAGGATGGTGGGCAGAGGAGAGGAGTACTAGAAGGAAAGAAGGGGAAAAGCAGAAAGGCAACAGGGGAGAGAGGGGAATGGGAAAATATGGAAAATGATGAATGAACCTGCTGTAAATAGGGAGGGAGGGTGCAGAGGGGAGGGGGGGAAGAGGGGGGAGAACCAAGATGCATCATGTATAGGTACAGAATTAATGTAATGAATGTGACCATTGTGTGTAGAATGTACCAATACATGTTCTTGGTTTAAAATAAAATAAAAAATAAAAAAAGAAAAAAATTACCTCCTGAATCTTTTTTCACACATTTACAATTACTTAATATTTATAACAATTAGAACTTTTAATAGTAAAGTACAAACCTGTGGATTGGATTTTGAATTCAAAATAGCTTTTGTTTTGATGTAAAGGTGCACTAGCTAAACAACCTCCTGTTCCACATATCCTTCTTCCATTTTTTACAATGACAACATCTGTTCCTAAAGAAATAAAACAAAAGCAGACAATAAAGTTGTTATTTTCATATCCAACAATTAGCATTAATTTATTCACTTATGTAAAGTTTTGTATTTTCATACCCAACAATTAGCATTATTCACTTTTAACTTAATCCACAAAAAATAGGTATGAATAAGTACTTTGAAATACAGGAATATTGGAATATTTAATTACTTGAAATATTTAATTCACTGTTCTCTTCTGAGAAGACATTTACATATAATGTTCAGTTGTAGCTTGTTTCAATTAAGCTGTTTCAAATAAATAGCTCTTACTTATACTAAATATTAAAACCTTATAAGGCAGAAAGAAACTAACTCCTTTAATTTTTAGCCAACAAATTCAAAGATTTCATAAATCTTTTGACTTAGGCCAAAACATAAAAAATTTAAAAAGCTTTAGTAAATTGGTATAGTTTTCAATTCTATCTAGATCAATAAAAACTATCTACTAAAAACCAGTTGAATGTCTACTAAGTACAAGGCAATATAATAATGTGTTAGGTAAGGACTGAAGAGTACATGGAATATTGGGAAGAAACAAACACCCATGATGAAATAACTGATGGTGAAAAAATGCACATTTTAAGGATCTTAGAATGTTTATCAAGACAGTGCTGTTACATGACAGGGATATAAACAAGGTTTTCACATCATTAAATGCACTTTGTTCTTACAGAAAATTTCAGTTTCAGCTCAACATTTATAGATGAGAGCAGGAAAATATTATCTCTCAATATGTGACCCCATTACTACATTCATTTCCGAATCACGGTTTTGGAAAGCATGCCATCGGAGAACATGAAGAGACTTAACATTAATTGTAATATGTAAGATATATCCTTTAACACCAAAGCATGTGCCTCCTAACACCTATGGCCAATACTACCACCTCACTGGCAACAAGTACAAGCAAAACAAATCTGGGTATTAGAATTGTGTAAGACTCCTCCAGGAGGGATTAAATGAAACAGGAAAACAATAATGACAAGGTTTAATTCATACTTAAACAAGTAATTATTTGGGACAAATACATAACAGAAATGTAAAAAATACCAGATTCTATCACACTTCTAACCTAGTTGCTTAAGAACTATTCAGGTAAAACTTAGTAGTACTGTATGATTATTAAAATTTATTAACATCTATTTTTATCCTAATAAAAATATTAAACCCCAAATTCTGGGAGAGAACCTTGTAATTTGCATCTGGCTACCCCACATGCCTCTAGTAGTTCTAACTCAAAAGCATCTTCCCTGATGGCAAAGACCCTATAGTACTTGACATCCAGCTTAGTAAATAACTGATACAGAAATGAAAGAATAAATAAGCTATATAAGCACTTTGTGGTGGACATGTAGCAGCTGCTTTCCTTTTCCCAACAGACTTCCCTCTGGAGACAATCAATTCCAAGGAAGCTGACTCAGTCTCTGGCTTCAGGGACACAGCATTTGACCTAGGTTAAATCAGTCAGTACATTCCACATTTCTTGGCCACAGTGATTGAATCAAGACTAGTTAATGGGCTGAGGATTTAGCTCAAGTGGTACAGCGCTTGCCTAGCAACTGCAAGGTCCTGAGTTCAATTCCCAGCAGCAAAAAAAAAAAGAAAAACAAAACAAAACAAAACAATGGTTATATGACTGCCTTACTTTTTTCTCATGGCTGAGACAAAATACCTGACACCAAAGTGGAAGAGAGGAAAGGTTTATTTAGTTCACAGTTTATAGAGGTTTTGGTCCACAATTGGCTGTATCTAAGGCAGGCATGACCGTCAGAAGGCTGCAAGATAAACAAGCGGGCTGAAATTAATGCAATTGAGACTAAGAAAACAATACAAAAAAAATCAATAAATCAAAGAGTTGGTTCTTGGAACGAATAAATAAAATAGATAAGCCCCTACTACTCTTACCAAAAAAAGGAAAGAAAAGACCCAAATCCATGCAATAAAAAATGAAAAGGGTGAAGTCACAACTGACCCAATGGAAATCCAAAGGATCATCAGCACCTACTTCAAGAACCTCTACTCAAACAAGATAGAAAACACTGAAGAAATGGACAGATTCTTAGAAACATATGAACTACCAAAACTGAATCAAGAAGAGATAAAT
>PVJO010014114.1:0-49407 GCA_004026905.1 Hystrix cristata
GGTAAAGGATGAGCCACTCATCATGCTGGATTTGTCCCAGGAGAAAAGGAGAAGTCAATGGTGTGGTCTCCTGTCCACTGTGTTTGAAGCATCCTTCTTTCATGTCTCCAGCAAGTCTGTGTCTCCATCACGAAAAACAGCAGGGCCCAAGGGTACCTCATCCTACAGGCCACCGCTGACACTGCCCTTTCAGTACCCTTCTCCTCTGCTCACCCCCAGAATCCTCTCCCCTCTATTTAGTGTGGTCTGTTTTACCTACCCTCTGTTTAAAAAAATATACTTGTTTTTTTCAAACAGGAGGGTGGTGTCTCTTGTTTCTAAACATTCTGGGTAGAAGTATAGAGTCTGACAGCAGCTTGCGCTGGTGTTAGCAGAGTGGCTTTTCTTCCGAAGGCTACAAGGAGGCTTCTCCTTTCTCAGCCTCCTGTTCCTCCAGGAGTTTCTCGCTTGTAGCTTCTCTGCTGTAATCTCGGTCTCCCTCTTCACATCATGTTCTTGTCTTCTCCTTCATCTGGTCTTTAGGTGGTGTGTGTCTTATCCATCAGGAAGGAGCTGTCTGGAAACCTCCAGAGAAGCAGGTGGCTGAAGTCACCCTGGAGAGTAGCAGCACCAACGGGGACTTCCATCACACTGATAGGAAATTTCAGAATTGCCTACTAGAGGCCAGTTAGTAGTCTCGAATCTTAAGCCTGGGAAACACAGATAATTTACTGCCTATTTGGAGAGAAGTCAGCCTGGGCTAAAAATGTGGATAAAACTGATTTATTATTAGCTAGAGTCTTTACTTCACATTCCAAGAATATACACATAGCCAACATGTTTGTAGTAAAGCTGGCAAAATCACATCTGCAATAAGTCATCTTCCTCTGGGATTGCAAAGGCTGTTCTACACAAATGAGTTTAGTTTTCCCCCTTGTATTCTAGAACTGCACATTGCTACTCCTTTTTTTAGCCTATGTTTTGTATTTTCCTTCTTTCTCGTGGTGTTAACACAGTGGTTGATCAGTAAATATTTGGAAGTGAGTGAACTAAATAAGTCACAAGATCTATCTACTACTCTCTATCCCTTGTTGTTATTCAGAAGCATCCACCAGAGAGCTCATACTGTGTTGAGGATGGGTGGCACTGGGTCTGGAAGATGGAGATATTTTTGGGGAGTGGAGCCTGTCACCAGTACCCCAACAGCCTGAAAGGCAAGTGGCTGCTTGGCCTGATGTGCTCTTTAGCAAGCTTACCAGGCTGTCCAACTCTAATTGTGTTTGATGCAATGCAATCTCTGCTAAGCAGTCACGGATCAAAGGGCTCTTGACAACAAATGAAATCAGAAGAGGACAGCAATTTGTCATTGTTCCCTCTAAGCTGACTCCCATGAAGTTGGCTCATTAATATAAGAAACCACAAAGGAGCAGAGCACAGGTCCAGCCTTGGGTGAGATGTTTGAGGGAGAACTCACAGGCGACCCTCTGGTCTTCTTTTCCTCTGAAGTTCCCCATGCACCTGCTGCTGCCTAACCTTCTGCTCTTAAGGGACAAGTCAGTCTGTTATCTCCCTAGACAAGTAGTTTGTTCCTTAAAAGAAGTCAACCAGACTTTGTCACTCACATTTTACCCTGAATTATATTATAGATTTTTTTCTAGATAAATTCAGGATAAGGTTACAAGAATAATTGTTGAAATTGAATGTGTGGAGCACCGTTCTTCCGGTTTGTGGCAAAAATGAATGGAATACCACAAGTCCTGGTGACACCAGAAGGCACTAGTGCTAGGGACCCTTGGAGTAATACATGGGGTAAGAGGCCTGTTCAAGAGGGGTGGGGGTGCAGTATAAAGTGGGAGGTGAGGGTAAGTGATACAGGGAAGGGGTGAGAAACAAAGGAAAGTCACTTACTGCACACAAAATGATCTCTCTGGATCCACACTGTGCTAGCCATTCTTACACACCCTTTATTGCACACTCTCTGTATTCTAGCTGTATTATCTTCCTACTACACAGATGAGGAACATAAGCAAGAGATTAGAGACCTGCTCTAGCAAGGTCAGTGAGGGCTGTTTCCATGCTGTGGCTTGAGTTGAGAGGCTTTCCTTACAGGTTCTGTTGTGGGGAAAGAAAAATCGGAGCATGAAATTCTCCCTAAAAATTAAAGTCATTTGTATTTCTACATTAATGTGCAAATTAAATATGTATATAGAAGGCAGAATAAGTTTTGACCAAAGGGTGAAGGTAGAAAAAATATGGAACAAGAGATGTGCCTAAAGACATGTCTGGAGAGAAATCTGACGGGGATGGAAGCGAACTGGGAAGGGAACCATGGCAAAGTGACCTGGTCTGCATCGTGTCATCTTTTAGATTACTATCTCACTTTATGAGTAACATAAGAAAAGAAAATATAAAACAGTAAATTGTATGTAGTAAGTATCATTTCATGAAACTTTGATTTCTTTTGTGAATGTATATATTAAATCATGATGATATATACATTTCACACTTGGTTTTTAGTGTGCATAAGATTTTTGCTGAGAGCGTGGTAAAAATTCATAAACAAGTTCCACTTGATAGAATCAGGAATTGTTTGATGAGTACCAGGCATTCACATTTTTCAAAAGTCCCTCAGAAACCACATTTCAAAAAGTATTTTTCGTAGGTTATCCTTAGAGGAAGGAATTTGTGTGAGGATTCCCTGTAACTCAGACCTGGAGTGGAAATAACTGGAAATATGTCCATCTAGTGTTGGGTTTGAGGAATTTGCATGTGGACTACTAAACACATCGCATTTCACTGGCTAGTTTTAAGGACATGAGCTTGATAATAGTTTTTCAAATTTGTGAGGAGGGGTACCAGAAGGCTTTCCCTTAACCAAAAAATATTTCTTCTTTCATTATATATTGCTGGTCCAAAAGAGTGACCAGACTTTTACTCACTGGAGTCAAGGATCAAAGTTGTAGATATATGGTCCAAAGTCTAGTGTAAAGCCTGGTAAAAGACAAAAGGTCAGGAACTAAACACAAGCAGAAAATGAGTGAGAATCTAGACAGAAGGAGAGAGGTGAGTGGTGAGGGGAAGTTGTAATGACCTGTATCTAGGTGTCTCCTCAAAACCTCATGCACTCAGATGGAGAATTTTGAAAGTGGTTGGATTAGAGTATAGTACTGGGATTAAGGGTGTGGTGTTGGGATTAAGGGTGGTGAATAATGGAAGGCCCACCCTGGGTGTGGTTGGCACCACCCAAAAGGCTGGTAGCCTGCATGGGTTAAAAAGGAGAGGTAGGCTTTCTCCTCCTCCTCCTCCTTCTGCTTCTACAGCTGCTGCTATTGCTGCCTTCTGCCTGCCTTGCTATTCCATGGACTGTTTCTCTTCTGTGATGCTCCCATGCCATGCCCCCATGCCTTGGAGCCAGCTGACTCTAAACTAAAACGCCTGAAAACTGTGAAATAAAACTTTCCTCCTTTGACATTGGGTGTCAGGTATTTTGTCTAAGCAACAAGAAAAGTAACTAAGACAGAGAAATACAAAAGAATCAAGGTATTTATATACATATACATATTATCTAAGATGAATGTAAACTTTATATGCTGCAAACATGTCCTAATAAAAAAAAGAAACTGAATGAGAAATGAAACAGAGTTAGAAAAGATTGGCAAAAGAGGACAATGCTTTCTAAAGAAAATATCTATGATCTGTCTGTCTGTCTGTCTGTCCATCTGTCTGTCCATCTGCCCATCCATCCATCCATCCATCCATCCATCCATCCCCATCTGAGTGTTGTTATTAGTTCAGAATGCATATTCTGGAGTCATCTAGCCTGGACATGGTCCAGCATTTGTTTCTTACAAACTATGACCTTAAATTACTCAGACTTTCTTCACCTCAGTTTCCACATCAGCAAATGGATATAGTATTATTACCTTTCTCCTAAGGCCGTTAGATTATGTGAGGTTGTATAAGTAAAGCACCGTGACACTACCGGGCACATGGCACACCTGAAGGAAGTGCTGTTGTTACTGTGCCAGGCGCATGCTTTCTTTCACTGTTTGCTGTGTGATGAGAGCTGGGTGTGGTGTGCAGACGATGACTCAGCATAGCCTCTGGACACATGGTTCAAACTGATGTTCAGAGCCTCCCTACTGGTGAAGGTGAGCATTCCAGTCGCCCAACCTGCTGTAGTCCACTGCAGAAGCTGTGACCCTGCCTTTCTGGCTGTATTTATTCTCAGTTTCTGTATCTCCTAAAATACACTATACACTCTCTGGAAAAGTAAACCATACATATTTTGACAGGAGACCATCTCTGTCTTCCACATGTACTCAAAGACGACTTTCTTAATGAGCTTTTTATAACCTTCCTCCCACCCTTGCCATGATCCTTCTTAATCACACCTCCCAAGGCATTTCCTTTATTTGTTATCATAAAGCTTTCCAAACTGGTATAATTTGCTTTCATGTTAGGTAGAATCTCTGTTCTTCCCTGTAATGGGCATAAGCAATTACTATTCAGTCATATGGACAAAGACTCTTGTTTTGTCATCATTACTACAGTTCTTTTAGCTCCGAAGCCGTAGTTTACTTACATCAGATTACTTATTCTGTTCTTGTGACATCAATTTTATTGTGTGATTTGCAATCCAATTTGGTTATTAATAACATTTGAGGTTTAGATCTAGAATGTCCCCCAAAGGCCTCATGGGTCCAGAGGTGGGGTGTTTGGAAGGTTACTGGATACACAGATGAGGTCAGAGTGAAATGTGCTGTGAGAAGGTAGGGCTGGTGCGAGGTGGGTGTCTAGAGGCATGGCCTAGGAGGGTATGCTGTATCTCCCTCCACAGTTCCTCCTTCTCTATTTGTTTCTTGGCTGCCGTTAAGTGAGCAGCATCTCTCTGCCAGGCCCTTCCTCTACATTCTTCCTGCCTTGGAACCAGCAGACTCTGGTCTGAACATGGGAACCAAAATAAATCTCTCCTTCTTTTATTTGTGGATGCTGAGCACTGTGTCTCAGTGACAGCAAAGTGGCTGAGACAATAACTAATGTATAATTTTAAACTACTTCTTTATTTATCCTTCCTTTGTCTTTCTCCTTTCATTTTTATTTCTGTCATCAGGGGGCTTCTTTTTGCAGCAGGAACCATGTGGCCTTTGACAGCATGAAAAGAAAGAATTGTGGTGGTTCAGTGGTTTATTTAAGCTTTATACAATTTTATCTAACTCCCTAGCAAGGAGGAAACAGAAGCTGTAGCTGGATCTCCTTTATGTCTATACCAGATTGATGTTCCTTTACATCTTCTGCTTTGGATAACCTCTATGCCCATTTCTTTTGTGGGTATAAGAACTGGACTGGTCTTCTTCAATACTGCCTGCAGTCTGTAGGAAACTGGTGTGGGGTTCTCTCTCTCTCTCCATCTTCCGTATGCTAGCACACCTCACCACACCACACCACACCACGCTACACAACACACCACACCACACCATGTCACAGTACACCACAGCACACCACACATCGTACCACACCACACCACACTACACCACACCTTACCACACCAAATCACACCACATCACACCACAGTTATTCATGCTGCACTGACTCAAGGTGCTACTGTGAGCACCCAACTGTTAGAAGCCCCTAGAGGACGGAGATTTGTGGTCCCTGTGGACTTCAAGGGACACAATCAGCTGGACTGTATTTCCACGGGAAAAGCAGAAAATGCAATATCCTAGTTGCCAAAGCTACTAAATCAGCTTATGTTTCCTTAGAACTTTGAAGCAAATTAAGATTTGGCATCCCCTCCCCCCAAAATAATTCCCTTGAGAGTCAGCCATTTGTAATTAGATATCTGTTTTTCAAACCATAATGTCCCTTCATACTGATCCATATGTATTCTGCTTAGTTTAGATATAGCCAACTGTTACAGGAAGTGAGAGGCTGAGGATAAGGGGATGCTGGTCAGTTTTTTAAAATGTCGGTGAAATTTTACGTACCTACAAGAGAGGAAACATAACGTCTTCAGGTTTGAATGCTACTACAGTCTGAATAGAATCTTCTGGCAAACAATAGGAATGCAATGATTATTTGTGGAAGGAAAGGATGCTCTGAACCCTTGTAAGTGATTTCCTAAGAGACTGTGACCAGACTTTTAAATCTTGAACAACTTGGGGAACTTTGCCATTGATAATTGAAGCCAGGGGTTATACAGAAGACCAGATCCCAGAGTTGGTGGTCTTGGAATAATTATAATAGACTAGAAACAAGAACTGTGGTCACTGATTTATTAGGAAATCTAGGAAAAGATTTCCAGCATTTCTCATTCTGTTTCCTTTTTTGCATAATGATGTATGATAGTTTTAAATGTGCCTTCAAATTCAAACATTTAATGAGTCACTCAACTAAATAATAAAGGATCTAAACTGTGTATTACTTATCCATTCATTAACTCATTTTCAACAACAATTATTTGGTGTATCTACAGGGGCTTCTGCTTTAGAACTTTTATTTTGATTGTGACTGCATTGTGTCTTAAATTTATTTTATATTTTCAATACTGATTTATAATGAGGTTAAGTATTCTTTCTGGGCAATCAATTATTTTTTTTAAACCAAGAAGATTTATTGGTACATTTTAGACATACATAACAATCACATTCATCATAGTTCATTTGTACCTATACATGCTAAATCTTGGGGTTTTATTGCCCCCCTTCCCCACCCCTCCCTTCAACTCCAGCTTTAGAACTTAAAAAAAATTTAAAAACCTTGGAAGGACTGGTGAGTTTTAAACAGTGTAATTGCGAAATTGGCATTATTGCATCTCTCAAATGGGTGAAGCCTTTTTTGTCCACAGTTTCTAATGGAGGTTTCTGACATCTCCTTGGCCTGAAGGCAGTGTGTATTACTCCTCACCTGTTGCAGAGGCTCAGAGGCCAGTGGACGTGTTTCACAGGCAGAAATTTCACAAGATAAAAGCCTATACTTAAACTACAGACTCTGTGCCACAATCCCGTCAAATGCTGCTGGCAGACCTTCATTCTAAGAGACAACGTGTCTGGGAGTTAGAGAAAGACTCTCCACATCATAAGATGTTAGCTCAAGATGTGCTTGGCGCGACTCCCTGAGGTTGAGTCAGTTTCTCCTCCAAAGGCACTGAGGATGCCTGGGAACTATCTCTCCGGGGACTTGTTTGGGATCATGAGAAATACGTCCACTTCTCCAAGCTCCTGTACCTGGGGCGTTTTTCACAGGATTTTACCATAAGCTCTGCCTGAGTCTTGTCCTTTGTGACCCATGATGACCAAACAATTACCGAGCCCTGTAATTGGGATTCATGTATAGTCATATTTCATCAATAGCTAGCTTTTATTTTCACAGACTAAAGCTTGAAAAAATATTTCAGGTTAAAATTCTAGGTTAAAAAAAAGTAATGGCATTGCAGAAAGAAGCTTTAAAGATAGGCTTCACTAACTCCTGATTTAAAAGAGAAGAGCTCTAAATAGGTTGGGTGACAATAAAAAAAGAAAAAAAAGACAGCTATAAAACGCTCAGAGTTGCACAGAGAATCCAGTGTAGAGAATCCAGGTCTTTCTGATCCTAAGATCTGAGAGATTTTTGCTAAACAATCTGCTTCTCTAGGTACAGGGCTAACTGCTTCTATTCTAAGGCAGACACTCTTCAAGGGCATACGACAGTAGGCGGGCCAATTAGATGCTGCTAGTGCCTTGATACAGGTCCTTATTTGGAGAAAAGAAGAGGGCAGGACTCAGGAAGCCAGCCCTGGCTGGACAGTGCCCTTGCTGCACAATGCTTGTTGCTCTGTAACAGCGCTCCTCATCTTCCACCCTAGCCAACAGAATATCCAGACAGTAAATGACTTCACTTAAATTATGTTCGCATCGCACTGAGTATGGGACACAATTCTCTTGCAGTTTCTTATAACGCTGATAATGAAGCGATCAGTCCATAGGATTCCCGAGTGGCAGTGAACCTGAATTTGCATAATGATATTATGGCGTCTGTCGAACCCACTAGGCGTGATCCATCTATATGCAAGAAATATAGGCCAGCAAAGATGCAGCAGCAACAAGGGAGGCAGGGCTACCCACTTATTAGAGTAAGGAAGGTCTTCTCTATCCTTTGGCTCAGCATGACAGAAATAAACGGGATGGAATGGATCAGGGGATTCTATTGGCTTTTGAACAATCAAAGAGACGCATCAATTCTGTTTCATGGTTTAAATTCTGCTCAAAGTCTACTTAACCCTTTTGTTTCCATTGGCAGAGTATCCTTCCTACACTAGCTAATTCAGAAGAGGTAATGCATTCTAAAGGTATTATAGATGGAGAGATCAGGAATCGCGTTACCCTGTGTAATATGTCTGGGGCTGGGGGATAGGAAATCAGCTGTTACAGTTCTCCCTTGGGTTACCCAATTCATTCTCTCAGTCGGTCTGTCTGTCTGTCTGTCTGTCTCTCTTGCTTAGAATTGTTGCACATTTTTTTTTGTTCTCTAAGAAACACTGACTAAACTCTTGTTTTAAGTCTAATTGCTTTTTATTAGTGTATGTTTGTGATACATAATAAATACCGTATTGTATGGAATGGGTACATATACACATCCAATTTTAATCCCTTTGAGTTCTCCTTCCCCTCATCACCCTCACTTCCCTCCCCTCCTGCCTCTACAAAGTCTGTCTTCATTTGCTATCATCTGTCCTTCATTTAGCGGTCCATATTCCCTTCTTTCTCCTGTTTCAAAGATCTATTAGGATTTCCATCTCACTTAGGTCCTTTCATTTTGGGATTTTTATTATTCTATTTATTGTCTTTCTTTGCACTTTGGAATCTCATTTATTTTATCATATTTTTCTTGTGCTCTTTTCACTAAGTCTCTGGATTTTGTGTGCAAGATTTTAAATCTTGCTTCTTTCCCTCTAAGAATTGTGCAATTGCCAGTGGCAGATTCTGTGTCTTCTTTTTCTTCTGGAAGGCACTTACCACCGCTCCCAATGAGGCTAGACACACACAGAGGCCTAAGACCTGACTGAATTGAATTGGATCCAGGATTGATAAGATTAAACTCAAGGAGGCCAAGGGACTTTAAGGCATCACTTAAGCCATCTTACAGCTCTGTGGTAGTTACAACATCTGGGGGAAATATCCAGATACTTTATCCTTTAAATTCTACAGTGATGCATATATTATCTCAACTAAAAACTAATTCTTCTAAAAGCTATTTTACCCAAATTAACATACTTTATTGTTGTTTTCATTTAAAAATACGTGTTTTGGGTTGTTTTCCTTTGGTATGCTAAAAATGATTATCCTTTAGTGATTTAACCGTTATTAACAAATAGAAAATGATTATCACAGTATGCATATAGATTAAATAAGAGTACAGTACATATAGGAAAATATCAGTTTATTGGCGGATTCCTTATATTGATATTGTATTAAGTAGATATGTTAAATCACTGTGAAGGAAAATACACATGCAACCTACTCACGGATAATGTACTCACACTCACTCAGACAGTATGTCTCTTACTTCATGTAGGCTACATTTGACATTTTTGGGAGGGCAAAATATTGGTATAACTGGAAGGGAAAATACTGCTTGCGAGTGAGTTAAGTGTGATGATTATGTGGGCAGACTGCAATTGAGTATGTTGTTTAGCACAGGGTGTATTTCAAAGGTAAAATGCTAACCAAGATGAAAACAAAATCCTTAATCCTTGGCTCAGAGTAGCAGGACTATTCAGCCTTAATTGTGGCAAGAGAAGGAACTTGAGGTTTGACCAGTTCCCAGGATCTCTGGAAGCTGGATTACCCCAAATGAAAGAGTTGGACTGGAGCAGAATACAAAAGTTTACTTCTCTTCTGAGTTAGACCTCAATCTTCTTTGTTCCCAATCTTGGTTTTCTGGGCTGCCTTCCCACCATCGCCAGGATTTGCAGCTCTTGCCAGTCTGGATCCTGGCCACACACTGGAGTCAATAAGGAGAATGCTTGAAACTAAGAACATCCAAAACCACAATATGATAAATCACTGCCACTGAAAGAGAAAGGAATTGTATTTCCCTGTTTTAGCTGTGACTAAAAGTTTAATATTGCTTGTCCATCATTCTGAACTAGGATATCATGCCTCAGAGTTGGGCACTGCGTATGTCTGTAGCTATCATTTCCATGGTGGTCAAGGCGCTTTTGCTGCCTTGCCTCCTTGTTGCCGACCCTCCGTCTGAGGTGACTGTTTGCTATTAGGGAGTATTCTGATCAATGTAATTTTAAATGTGATGCTTTGGTTGGAGTAATAAACACTGTAACTCCCCCCACCCAAAGGAAAAAACAAAAAACAAAAAAACCGACCCTCTTTGAGAACAATATACATCAACTCTGCATGCACACAACAACCCTGTGAATCTGGAATGACTGTTCTTTCGTCGGATTGCCTTGTTTCAGAGCGCAAATGGAGAAAAATTGGGTTTGAATGCTAGTGAAGCCATCTGTTTATTGATTGCCTAAAAAACTAAAGCACTCGCCCAAGAATCTTGGATAGGAGTGAAACTTGGAGCTTCCTTGTTATCTATTGTGTCAAAATTTTTATAGCAACTTCAATATCATAATTTTTATTGGAGCAATATTTTTCTGGCATCATTTGGTTTCTTTAGTTTAATTGATGATTTCCATATCTTGTTTTGTATCTAACTTTTTGACAGTGTTATCTTGAAGATACAGGTATGTTTATGGGAAATTATTTGGTTTCTGGGATTTTTTTGTGGGGGCAGCCCTGAGGATCAAACTCAGGGCCTTGCACTTGCCAGGCAAGCGCTATACCGCTTGAGCTAAATCCGCAACCCTGTGTTTTTGTTGTTGTTGTTGTTTTTTGTTTTTTTAATGATATTGTGAGTTTATTTAGGGGTAGTAGAATTAAGGAGAAAAAAATGGAAGTTTGGCTTGTTTTCCCTAGTCATCGCCTTGGTATTTTGCAAGATCCATGGCTTTCTTCCTCCAACAGCATAGCTGGCCCACTTTCCACAAAGGCACTTGCAAGTCAGACTCAGGACTTTAAGAAATCTTAGTGACCTCATGACTCACTCTATCTCATTCTTGATCCTTTTTGCTATTATATACGGTGTGGCTGCTATACAGTGACATGGACAAGAATCTCACTATTGTTGTTGTGAGTGTAACCTGACGTTACTCAATAGTTTATTTTCTTGTGAGGCTACATTGGCCTATTTGGGATATTTGGATTCCCCAACTTCAATTTGGTTTGATCTTAGCAAAAAAGTATAGGTCATTTTTTAAAGTCAATGCATTGAGTATGAAATATACATTTTCTATTTGGTAATAAAGCATATCTGCCTCTTAATTCAATTTAATTTTTTTTTGAGGGATAGGGCTAAAAAGGTAAGAGGAACCTATTGCATTTCACCTGTCATTGGTTAAATAACAATCTTTTATGATTTTTATTATAGCATTCAAATTAGTAGTTTGATCACGATTAACAAACTTCCAAACTAACTTGCTGATGTAAATACCACCATGTTTATTTATGGTTTTATTATCATGTTTTATTTTATAATAATTAGATAAGTCCCTACCAGAACCTTTCTTCAGAAAAAAAATAACTGTTCATTTTTGGCAATTATGAAAACCAAATAATAAGTAAAGAATATAAAAGGAGACCTAGGGCTAATACTTAGGCATGGGTAATGTCCGTGATAGGTATAGAAGTGTTGTTAGCAGATTTTTCTTTAGACTTCATGAGTCAGAAAGGCAAAATTCAGGCTACTATGTAGGTCTTTATATTGCAAGAGAAAACAAACTTTCTTGCATTATTATGATAAATTAAAAATGATTATAATAATTGAATACTGTATAATGTTTTAATGTAAGTATGCTGTAGTAGGCTGAATTGTATCCCTCGGAAAAGATATGCCCAAATCCTGATTTTTCTAACTAATTATTGGTTAATTGCTTTTCAAATAGAATACAAGGTTAGTTTTCAAGTGGCTTGTAAAATTCTCATTTTTTAAAAGTCTTTAATTGAATATTCCCAAAGCACCTCACTCTCTTTTAAGGGATCTACTTGCTTTAGATACTTATTAAGTGCCCCCCCCAGGATAAGGCTGTTTGGCCAATTTTGGAACCCCAAAACAAGTCATTATGACTCTAAAATTGGAGATGGAGAGACAGTTTCTGAAAAACAGTAAAAAAGGCTGGGAGTTATACTAGAGAAAGTCAGCATTTAATCTTAGAGTTAGATGCAAGAGAAGCCAAAAGTCTAGAAAAATAAAATATGAGGGACAGTATTAGGAGAAATAATTTTTCAGTTAAGAACAAATTCAGAAATAAACTGGGGATATTTGCCAGAATCCAACTTTGATCATGGAGTAGTGGAATCACCTAAATTTGAGTCTCTAGGTTATTGCTCCTGGATTTGCTTTCTAATTGAGAAACTAAAAAGGATGAAGAAAATGCAGAAATGGATAGTAGAGGAGACCAGATACCAGGCCCAAAGACAATGAAATACTACTGACTCACTGCATTGGATGAAAATTTGGGTTAAAAGCCCTCCATAAATATGCCATGGTTGTACTACTTGATCATTACTGTTGCATTACTCTCTGGTTAAGAATCTCTGTATCTCTGATTTTTAGATTTGTTATTTTATTGTAGAATCTATGTGTAAGTCTATTATATAGGCAGACTGATGTGTAACCAAGAATATACTTAAAAAGTCAGGTAAAGGTGAGAATATTTAGATAAAGATTTTGAACAATAATTTCAAAGACACATTCTGGAGATGTAACTCATGCCCGGGATTCATTTCTTCAGGGTTGCTAAATCAAACACATAATATCTATGTGTTGTCTGGTCCTTTTCTATCATTGTCTTTGCCTCTTTTAATTTTTTTTTTCTTCTCTAAGACCCATGGTGATGCTAGTGCAGGAGAAAAAATCTCCAGCAGAGAAAAGGTCCAAAGAAAAAGGGTTGAACACCATGAGGATTGAACCATGGTCATACCTATAGACATGGTCATTTGTGAGCAATCACCTTTGGTAATGCTTTGTCATTAAATGCTCCCAACCTGTTTTTACATTAGCATGAAATGAAATTGAATTGAGATGCTTTGTTCGTTTTTAATTTATGGGTTAGGAATTGAGAATCAGGTATGTCAATGTTTCTAACTCATTAGAAGTTCAACAAACTGTAAGTAAAACTGCACATTGAAATTCTGCCTTAAAATATTTTAAATTAACTTTGCCAAAATTTCACATCGATGGATCAGTTAAATGTGCTTAAATAATTACAAATTATATTGATTGTAGAGAACTCTTTACTAAGTCATCTTCAAATAATTTCTAATATGAGCATGCAGAGGCCTCAATAGCTTCCTTTTTTTTCTGACAAGGCGACTGAGGCCCAGGGATTTCAGTAGTTGTCCAGACATAGTTTTAGCCACTTGAAAGTGTAGCTAGGACTCAGAGACTCCTGGATACCAGAACTAAATTTTGTTTCACAGCTAGTAGAAGGAGAGTGGGGAATTCAAACACAAGTAATGTGGGTCTAGATCCTGTCCCCTTAACCTCCACCTTCAGGTGCTTCTCTGAATGTCACTTATCTCCCTTGAATCCCAGGAATCCTTTCACCCAAATGCAGGTTACTTTCTTTTTATTGTGGAGCAGGATTTCAGTATAGTCTTTATGAAAACACACCAATAATGAAAACATGAATGAAACATGTAAATTGAATTTGCCATTAAAAACAACACAGGTTAAGATATACACAAAATCCTAGATTTTTAATCTTTTTATTTGAAAATGCACTTCTGTCTAGTCTGATGAGCTCTTGTACCAGTTCATGAGGGTTTTTCAAAAGTGGATGACACGTGATTAGCAAACGAACCGGGCTATGATGCTGCACAAGTTCACTGGTTTCGGAACACTATAGTGTTCCTCATTGGTCATCTGTATTGGATACACCTAACTCCAGTATTCTGGAAGAAAGACGATTGGTAAATCAGAATAAGACCTGGATTTTTAAATGGAATAGTTTTTTCCCTTTCACAAAGATTACAGATTAATTTTTCATTAAGTACATATGGAGATGTCTTGCCACAATACCCTAGAAAACCCCACAGATGTAGGATAATTTGCCTCCACTCCATCATCAAATGAAAATGAATCACTAGTTGGGGGACCAGGAAAGATAGACTAGGAGAGTTGAATTATTTGCATTTGAGGGTTTCTAGTTCAAATGTTTTGTAAGCTTATTTGCAGCTGGGTTGCAGCAGGCGTCATCTATGTCTGTCTAATGAAACTCATGCTGAAAATCTCAGTTGGAAGTTCAGGGAATCAGAGACAGTCATCAAACCTCGTCATAATTATTTAATAAGCAACATTAAATGTTCAGTCAAGTCTTTAACTCATCAGTTCAGTTATCACAGTTTAGTGCATGCAAACATCATTTACAAGGTTTCCTGCTGAATGACAGAGGATACAAATAAAGCCTATGAATTAAGCCAGCCCTCAGAAAAACCTTCTGACTGCCTGCCCCACAGCCCACCTTTTCAGTCCTTTAACCGGTATCTCAAATGAGCTCCCTCACCAGAAAGGTGGGTAAGTGAGGAATTTATTTAGTTGATAACTGTTTCAGTCCTATGTGTAGGTGTGCTCAATCAGGTCAGAAAAAATTCAAACATTTCCAAGGCACGGGTGACTTAGTTCCCTCAATTGTCTAGCCGATACCTGTGTGTCCCTCTTGAGGAGAGAAGTAAAAAAAAAAATTCTAAACTTCTGGCTCTTCTTTCCTTTTCTTACGATAATCAAATCACAAAACCTAATGGATAAAACCTGCCGTAGACAGGACCTGAGAGAGAAGCAAGCAAGGGAGGAGAAAATGGAAAAGTGAGAAGTTCTCAGTCTTCAGCTGAGTTTATAAGCCATGCTGATGTGTCGTCACGTGTTGGGAGGTGTGGCAGCGGTAACTTGTCAGTGATAACATACCTACAGTTTTCATAATTTACTCTTAAAATGCATGAGATTGGGCTCAAGGTCATGACTGGGGTAGCATCGCTCAGTCGTAGGGATCCTGTTATGGTTTCTAGAGAGAAAGGTATTGATCACATTAGTGTAGGTATTTATGAAGCTCTCCATCTCTATCAAGGTGGCTGGGTGTGCAGATATCTTACTGTCTTTGTGTAGATAAGATTTGTTGCCTTAGGCAAAAGATAACAAGGAAAGTATGTGGTTATTACTTTGCTTGGGTTTCTCACTGCAGAGGTTCCGGTAGAGTGACTGCAGTATTTGGGACAGGAATTTAGAGTCAGGGAACAATCTGCTTCCACAGATTTCTTCAGCAGTGGAACAAAGGATGGTTGAGGGCTGCGAGATCTAAACTTTCAGTTGACTTTAGCCATTAGCTAGACATGGGCTCAGCTGTAAGCTTTGCTTTTAAAATAACAATGCTAATTTTCTGTAAAGATTTTATTAAATAAGTTCTTTTTTTCAAATAAACAATATTCCTCCATATAACTGAGAGGAAAAACATATAACTTAAATTCATTGTTTCCACCAATTTATAAGGAAAGAAAATATCAAAATATCAGTTTAATGTCATGGCCCATTGTTAAAGCGATTAGTGGAAAAATCTCTATATGTCTTTTAGAACATAAAATGTGCTTCAAAATGTAGTTGATATTTTCCACCTAAAACATAAATATATTCAGATGTACATTTGGTACATCTCTCTCCTTATACTTGAAGTATAAAGTAGAAACTTTAAGATACATAAATCTATGAATTTAAGAAGTTCCAAGAAGAAGGAATTATTAATACTTTAAAACTACATCTGTTATGATTACTAGCTCTTGGGGAGGTAATCTACCCAAATTATATCAATTGCATAAACATGGATTATCATGGCACACTGAAATCAATTACCGATATTTTGCCCGTGATAATGGAACTGGTGGCTGTATTGTATTGAAAGTACACCCTTGGAGTTGCTGCTCATTTCAAGGCTTTATAGGATGTTCTATGTTCTCCTTCGTTTTCTGTGTTTTGACTCATTAGATCCCTTTGGGTTTCCACTGCTTGTTCCTGAGAGCATGATACTTCCACTTGTAGCTTCCTCTAAATGCGCTGTTCCTCTTCCTGAGCTGTAGTCTTTTTCTGATTCCTTGTATCACACACATTCAGCCATCCTGAAGTTGGCTTTCAGGCCTCACCTCCACTGACTTCCCTGAATAAGTTAAATCCCTCCCTACCCCCTTTCTCAGTTTTCTACTGGTACAACACTATGTTCTTTCCTTCCTTGTACTTGCACAATAGTAACCTTAGATTTTCTTTACTACAACTATTGATTGAATGGCCTATGAGACTATTTTACATGCCACATGAGAGAGTAAGTCTGCTTTGTTCACAGCTATATCGCCTGAGCCTCCCTCAGTGCTTACTATGCACAGAAGACTTTGGTGGAAATGAGGACTTGCCCCTCTGCCCCATCAGCTTACTTTGGGTGGAGCTGTTCACAGCTCAACTCGCACAGGACACATGCTTCCATACGTCTGTGTTGTAGTCTAGACCCTGTGATATAGTCATTCTATGAGATGAAGATCATTTTGATGAAATAAAGATGAGTACAATTTAAAAATTCCTGAAAAACATCACAGGGCATTCTAGGATAAAGAGGAAGAAAATATACACCAGAGAAACAGAAGAATAAACAGTATGGTCAAATGGCAATTCTTTAATCACTTTAACTCTTACCAGTTCAGGGGAACTGATGTAAATAAAAGAGGGAATTTATATGAGAATCATATTGTGGGTAATCTTTTACACAATTTTAAGGTGATTCTTTGTAACCTTGTAGGCAGTTGACAACTGTAGAAATTTTGGCCTTGGCCTTAGTCAAGTTGCTTAGTGTTTTTTTACAACTGTATTTGCAAATCTTTTTATCTGTTGTCTCACCCATTTGATATATAACATCATATTTAATCCTCACATCAGCCCTTTGGATTTTACAGAGGAGAAACCTAAAACTATAGAATCAACTTAGTGACTTAGCCAAACCTTCAGTCAAAACAAGAAAATAAGAAAAAGGACTGGGGCTGTAACTAAATGCAAAGGCCCTGGGTTCAGTCCCAGTACCACCAAAAACAAAACAACCAAATGCAAGTGGTCTCCATCCGCTTTATGCAGGTGCCCCTCCTGGGGGCATGCTACGCCCCTGTACCTGTCCCATCCTGCCCTGGGGCTTTGCTTATGCTATAGCCAGGCACTCAGGACCCTGCCAGGCACTCATCATGCACATCTTGGAAATCTGCATTTGTATCCTCTCATAGGATGATTCTGAATGACATTCGTGAGACTATCCTGGTGTTTTTGCAGGACTCAGGGTGCTGCTCCTTTATGGCTCTACAGTGACTAAATCAGCACATTCTCTCTCTTTCTCTCTCTTTTTTTTTTGGTGCACGTTAATATTACATGGTAGTAAGGTTTATTTTGGGAATCTGGTACATACATTTAACATACCTTAATCAACATCGATTTCAGTTCTGTGAGCTCCCTTCCCCCTTTTTGTTTTCTTGAGATAGGGTCTCACTATCAAGCTAGGGTGGCCTTGAACTCCCGATTCTCCTACCTCAGTCTCTAGAGTGCTGGTACCGTAGGCATAAACCACCACTCTTGGCTTCATCATGTTCCATGTTGACTGTTTCTTCTTTCATGTTTCATTCCCTGTCCCACATTCCCCATAAATGACTCTCATAGTCTCTGCTTTGGGAGCCATATAACTAAGGGAGATGCCCTTCTATAGCCAAGTAAAAAAGACTCTGTGAACATTGTGCTGGTCGTGCTGAGATTTGTAGATCAGTTCTTGACAGACTTTCCAGACTTTCTAGTTTTACTTTGGAAAGTTTCTAAAGTGTTGGATTATCTTGTAGGAAGATTACAGTTTTAGGAAGGTGAAGAATGATTAAAAATAGTTATTGAAAGTATTATCCTAATAGCAATCAAACAGTAAGATGTCACTTTTCTAAAACAAGCTTGGGAGGGATTCTATATAAAGTACAACTTTGTAATCTTCAGTATACTTTTTTGAAACATTGAGGAAATTATGTATTTGCATATCTTTAAAGATTATTTTCCCATAAATATATATTAAACTTTGATTTGAGAATAAATATTCAAAATCTAATGACGACTTCTGGTGCGGTAAAGATTAAGTAAGCGGGGAATACTGTTTGTGGAGAAAGGAGGAAGGAGGCAGTTGAGGAGTGGGTAGGAGGAAGACTGATATGTTGTGTGATGCTGTTTAGGGTTCTAAAATCCCTTGAGACAACTCTTTTTAATGGAGGCATTGTTGTCTTCATGAATATACTATTATCTTCAAATACCAGATAAAATCATCCTTATAAGTAAGTCCTCAAATATATTCCACAGTGATAAAGCAGAAGAGTGGAAAGAGCACTAGACTTGCGTGGGATGGGTACGCTCATTGGCCTCTGTTTTCTCCTCCTAATGTGCAGATGTTGAATGCTGAGTTCTTCTGACTCTCCTACCTAAGAACAAGGTGACAGAAAATCAAAGGCTGGGAGGGCAGACATCACTGCTTTCCCTGCTGCTGGTGTTTCCAGACAACACATTTTTGTTATCTGCACAGTCTTGAGTTACAAGATTGAATGAGATTATCCATTCTAGCAGTTTATGAGGTTGTTATGAAATTATGTGAAAGGCACATTCAAGCTTAGCACACAGTGAATCCTTGTGAATTTTAGGTTTAAACATCCTTAGTAAAATAAGACATAAAAGGTTACTATCTAGGGTAATCTTTTTTTTTTTTTTAGGGTAATCTTTTATGATGAATACGGCAAGTAGAATAGAATTATCTAGTAGTTAAAAAATCACCTTGCTAAACAAAGATGACAGAGCAAATTATGTAAATAAATGTGGAATGTTCTAGTTAACAATAAGTTCCACAAGACTTAGTGGATTGTAGAGGGTAAAACAGACATTTCATTGTTAACTTTTTCTTCCTTTGTGTAGTACAACACTCTTATCCTGAGAACATACCTCCTAAAACCAAGAATGGATGTCTGTAAACTCAGACAATTGAACCCTTTATATAATGTTTTTCCCACAATACACACCTATGATAAAGTTTAATTTATAAATTAGGCAAGTTACATATTATAACAGTAATTAGTAATAAACTAGTATGAGTATAAAAATGTACTATGAAAAGTTATTTAAAACTCATGAATTGTTTTTTTTTTCTGGAATTTTCCATTTAATATTTTTGAATGGTAACTAACTGCAGAAGGCAAAATCATGGATAAGGGAGTACTATATCTATATTAACAAACTCTTACCAAGCATATATGAGGTTCTATGTATTGTTTTAGATGTGACAATCTTATGTGGTCACTCTTGTTATCCTATTCTTAGAAACAATGAACTGAGGCAGTAAATGATTGTCCAAAGTAACACAGCTACCAACTGTGGAAGTTTGAGTTTGAACCCAGTCTGGCTTTAGGATAGGTGACCTTAATTAATATTCTGTAATGACTCTAAAATTGGGATTTACAAGTATACTCTAGTGAGAAGAATATATTCCTATTCTGTAACTGAATTTCAAGTCATCTTTGCAATTCCATTTCTCTCCAGCCCCATCACATGCTTGAAGAAGCAAAAATTCCTTTCACAACCATGCATACACTATTCTCAATCTATGTCCTTCTAAAAAATTCCCTTAAAAAATCTCAGTGCTTATTTTTTGCCTAGTCAAATTTTGCCCATTATTCAAGTCTTGTCATGAGATCAAATTCTTTCAAAAAGTTTTCTCAGGCTTTTTCAGTCAAAATAAACCTTTCTTTCTTCTTAACTGCTACCGTATTTCCAGTTTTAATTGATTTTTTTTTTCTTTTTAAAGTATCCTACATGTTTGATTTTGGTGAAGGTAAATATCAATCATTGTAACCTGTACAAACTAAGAGCTCCATGGGATGCATTTTGTTCCTTGATTAAAAAGCAAATGTTACTGAGACCAAGAAGCAATAAAGCCACTGTGAATCAGGCCCAGCCATGATAAGCCTATTCTTGCTGTACAAGGAGTCGGGAAGGAATCCCAAGTATTTACACAAGTCCTTGACTGTGCTTCGGATGTTGATCCTTCTGCTCAGAAAGCTGGTTTTTGATGATTTAAGAGATTTTGGCCAAAATTAATTTATTCTTTTCTGGAATTTTGCCTATTTTGTCATTTTTCTCTATTGCTTTTTTTCGTTTTCTCATTTTTTCTGTTATTTGTCTTTTTCTCATATTTTTATTTTCTCATTTTAAACTAGTTATATTTTTAGAGCAAAGTGTCATAGTAAAATTTATTTGTTCTTTTATTCCTCTCGACTTTCTTTTGTTTTCATCACTTCTCTTTCTCATCTTTTCCTTTATTTTGTTTTCTCGTCTCTCTTTCTTTCTTTTAGTTTAATATTTGTTTTTGTTTATCTTAGTTTTACCTGGTATTGTGTTTTGACACGAATATAAAGATCAGTATATTAGGTAGAATTTGTACCCGGTTTTCTTTTGAGATGATTTGGACCAGCTTCTCCCCAGATTTCCCCAATTGTGAGGTGACTTTGGCCACCTTCCCTGCCAGGGAAACTGAGTCTAATATGCTGTGTGGCCCTGGCTATCTCTGTGGGGCAGGAGTTGTGTGTATACAACTACCGGCTCCTCAAGATCATCAGTAAAGCTACCTTCAAAAAGGTAAACATTTTTCTGGACAGCAAGGATTATTTTGAAAATGAACTGTCTATGGTTTACAAGTGAAAATACAGTCAGGGCTCGCTGATGGGCCTGAAATGCGATAAAGTAACGAGCACCCATGCGTCTTGGTCTACAAGACCTCGGAGCTGCCGAGCCGCTTCACCTCCGTGCAGCCCTCACCTCCCCCCCCCCCGCCCCCGTTCCACCACCTGCAGCTTTCCAGTCCTACAAGGTGCCGCATCGGCAGGCTTTAATTCATACTCCAAGAACAGTCAGCACAGCGAGGCAGAACATCAGCACCCTGAGGCGATCTAGGAGTAAGGGCAGAAGGCCTGTGGCACCAGCCAAATACCTGCCACCCTTCCACCCAGCCTAATTAGGAAGCCTCCTGCTATAGGACAGCACCGCCAGCAGGCCTCGGTGGCACAACACCAGCCCTAAGAGGGTCCAAATAGCCCCAGGAGGTTTCCTCCAACAGGAACTTTCTGCACGGTGCCTCCAGGTGCACAGTGAACCAAGTTTGCCCTATAAGCACGACCCCAAGGACCACTGAGGACTACGGAAAAATTCTTTAACTTCACATACAGATATTCGTGTTTCACATAAGCCAGAAAGCACTAGCATAAAGGTGAAAGCAGCATGGAGACCATCAAACCGCCTATGGTGGGCATCCAAGTGAGGGACAAAAACAAAAAATGCAAGGAGGTCAAACCAGCCTCCCTAATCTTGACATAAAACACGACAGTCATGAGTACCAGGGAGCCCCATGAGGTGCTAGAAGCTTCCATGCTTTCTGGGGTTATGGCACATCCCATGAGCTCTTCAGAGGCCGTGGTTCAGGGACTTTTATGGAGGCTTCCTCACTGAGGCATGATGAATTATCAGCTCAATCCCCAGTTCCTCCTTTTCCTCATAGATGGGGGTGGTGCAGCTGCAAATTTCAAGTTTTTAAGTTTAATTTCAAGTTTCATGGTTTGGTCTTCTTGGTGACCAGTTTCATCTAGATGGTTACTAAGAATCATGTCATTAGAACCTCCAATCAGGTGCTGCAGAAGACCATTTACATCACTGAGAGCTCTAAAAGGTTTGCCAATACAACTAACAGCAAAAATTATTCAATGTGTTTCCGAAGGGATATTTTTAAACGATATTAAAAGTTGTTCAGGGGCTGGACTGTGAAGGAGAAACACAAAAGTCTTTATTATGGTTGTACAGGAACCTTCCTAACATTTTTGGAAGTATCAGTGGGAACTTTTGGTATTGCTGATCTGCTTTAATTCAGATCAAGATGTCTAGAAGAGGATAATAAAGTTAAAAACCAGGCTGTTGGGAATCAGAAAAGCGGTGTGGTTGTGGTCACCTAAAATAGCTTAGGAAGTTATCTAATTATGGTCAGTTATTTGACTTTGTAATGTAAGAATCTGAACTTTCCAAAGTGGGTTTTATTTAATTTTTATAATAACGGCACGGAATGAGAAAGTTTACTGAACCAACCAGAGTTTCCACGAGTTTCCAGGAGGTTTCGAAGGAGGCACTCTTACTTCATGAGAATGAAGAGGCTAAAGAGAGTTGAAAGGAAAGAGTATTTTGAAGAGTGTGCGGTTATCTGTTGTGGCACAGCAAAACACTCAAAATTAAAAGCTTAAAACAACTTATTATTTCTCATGATTCCAAGGTTGATGGTGCTCAATCATAAGGCTAATGCTTGGGATCTTGTGCAGTTGACATTCAATAACAGTTAGGCCTGGAGCTGTGTGAAGGCTGGACTCAGCTAAGCAGCCAAGATAGATCACTGATAGGGCACTTGGTGGATTCTGGATGTCAGCTAGAGTTTGGAGTTTGGGTGCACTAACTGGAGAGCTTATATATGGCCTTTGTTGGCAACTGGGCATTCAGTGCAGTGGCTTGTTCCTCAGAAGGACAGTCAAAGAGTTAGTTCTAAAATACTCAGATAGAAGCTATGAGACTTCTGTGACCTATCATTGGATGTAACAGAACGTCCCTTTCCATCACATTCTATTGGTTAAGGCAAGTCACAAAAGGGCCAGCACACATTTATGTGGGTGGGGATCAGACTTCACTGCATGTGAAGAGCAGCAGACACATACAAGAAGGGGCAAAGATTTGATAGTGGCTATCTTTTACTATCTAGAAAAGAGTTACAAATCATTACTGAATAACACATTTGTCTATTTTCTAATGTATGGAGTACTATTTAATCACCTGTTGTGTGGGTCCAGGAATTGTAATAATATTGCTACAAAGAAAATAAAGGTTTCAACATCATGGAGATTTTATTCAATGCAGAGACAGTTTCAGAGAATGATGAATGGTATGAAACCAGTTGAAGTGGGGACGAGGGTAGAGAATGATGGAAGAACTCACTAAGGGGGCGTCATTGAGAAAACCTCTTTTGGAGAGTAAAATCAGAATAGAGCCTTGACTGAAGCAAGGGAATGAGCTGTACTGTTATCTGGGGACACGTGCTATGGATGGAGAAACAGGGATGTGCTTGGCAGAATATCAGGGGACCAGCATGGGTACAGCGGAGGAAGAGGGAGAATGAGCTCAGGAATCAGTCTGGAGAGTTTGGCAGGAGTCAGATAATTTTGTGCCTCAGAGTTGATGAGGAAAAATATATCGTGCTTTTGATTTCACTTCAATTGTGATGAGAAACATCGAAGAACAGAGAAGAACCGTGATCTGATTTATGCTTTACATGATTCAATATAGCTATCGCATACCAACTAGACTAGGAGGCTGTGGTGAGGGAGCACAGTGTCAGAAATGAGGAAGGAAGCAAAGAGACTATTTAAATAGTTTGCAATGGCCCAGGGAATAGTTGATGATGGCTTGGCTTTGAATAGAGATAATATAGTACAAAACAAGTTACATTCAATTATGTCTTGAAGATAGAGCCAACACAGTTGGTGATGGATTGGTGCGAACAGATAGTGTAAAGAGGACTCTAAGGTTTTGGCCCTGAGTAAAAATAAATGGTGGATTTTTTTTTTTTTTGAGACTGCGGAAACTGGTTTGGAAGGATAGAAAAAAATTGATTCCTTACCAAAAAAAAAAAAGAAAAAAAACCTATATAAAATGAAATGTATAAATCTTAAGAGGATATTCACGGAAGTTTGACAATTGCAAACATCTGCAAACCCTAGATGATTAAACATGGCCGTCACCCTGGAAAATTTCCTCATCCTCCCTCCCAGTCCATCTCCACCCCACCCCAGAAATAACCACTCTTGATCTTTTTTCCCCATTGGAAGTTGCTTTTTGTCTGTTCAAGAATTTCATATAAATAGAATCATGTGATTCCATTTAGAAAAAGTGTTTTGGTTAAAATGATAAACTCAATGTTTTTATTACATATCCATGTGAGATGCCACACAGGCAGAACCAACTAAAAAGAGCCTACGGGGGTTTGGTAGACTGCGGCAGGTAAGCTTGACTGTCTCAGCTTGACTGGCTTTGAGACCTGCTGATGGCAGAACACTTTTCTGGATGTCTGGGTGGGTCATGGAGGGATAATCTTGGGGTCGGTTTCGGGTCCCTCATTCCTTTCCAATCTCATGTTGTTCTTTTGCTCAGCTTTCTGGTCGCCATGAACTAAGAAACTTTGCTTTGCCACGTTTTTCTGCACTGATGTTTATGCCTTGGAACCAGCCAACCATGTACTGAACCTCCGAAGAAGCCAAATGAAATGTCTCCTCTTATAGGCGTTGTCTCTTGGTGGAGGGCCGACTAACACAAACTAAAGAGTAGCCGTGTAGGGAAGTGAGAATGTAGTTCAGGAGGCGTGCAGGAGGTGAGTTTTGAGCATGGTTCTCGGAAGTGCTACTTTATAATTAGTGGTGTATTCAGGAAAGCACCCCAGAATGGCAACACTATTTAATTTGTCAGAAATCCATTTTCAGTGAAGAAAACAATTAGGTGAGACTTCCAGTAGCAGGTCTTATTAAAAACTCAAAAGGACTAAGTTTAACCTATTAGGCATTGTCAACAGATTAACAGAAGATCGGGAGGATTATTCCTGCAACTTTCTAAATCACTATGGAGATGATAATTCAGAAGAGAGGAGGTGAACCCCACTCAACCCGTGGAACTTTGTGGCTGCGTAAAACCACATGAGGGCTGAAGTCTAGCAGCGCCCTTGCACTGGGACAGTAGTTACGGCTTTGTTCACTTCTCCTGGGTGATAAGCAGATAACGTTAGTGGCAGAGAGAGTAATTATTGATTGTAGTTCATGGATGCTCTGTCTGCCTAGCACCCTCCCGTCAACGGAAGCTCTGAAACTAAGCCAGTAAAAAGTTGTATTTTTCCTCTTTTCAGAGGGAATTGGAGAATGGTCCTAATTCTGGAATTGACTTCACAAGCGGTCACAACTCTGCCCTTTTCCCCTAAGATACAAACACCCATATAAAGCCCATTTAAGCATGTATTACTTAATACAGATGCCTGTGGGAAAAGATTTGGTGGGGACTGGCAAGCTCTCCAGGCCTGAATCCCTCCTCCTCCTCCAAATCTGCTGTGTTTTACTTTGGAGCACAAAGGCCTTGGGGATTGCCAGTCTCTGCTGCCTCTGAAAGTACCTTAGGGAGGGAGAGCATATTAAATTCTCATCAGCTGGGGAATTGGTTTCTTCTTTTGAGGGCAAGGCCCTGGGGGAACAAGAGACAGAAGGGAGACGGTGCTGCTGAGATGGAGAAAGAGCCCTAAAGTTGGGGTCAGTTTCTGGGGAGCATCCTAGAGACCCTCCTGACTTCAGCATTTCTCCACAGTCTGGTTCTGCCCGTGTCACTGCACTGAGACTCTTCACTTACTTCCCTCCTCCTCTTCCGTGATGTGCTGCAGACTGTCTTGCTCAGCCATTATCTAAAGCCTTGTGCATACTCATCCATCGGGAAGTACCCTTTTCTCTCTCCTGCCCTCTCCGTCCTCTGGGCGTGACTTCTTTCTGCTCCATTTAGAAATGTTGACAAGGCATTGTTCGCTGCTGACTAGTTTGGTTTTTAAGTTTAGTTATTAAGTGGCTCTTTTGTTGTTATTGTTGTTTTCTGCAGCACCGGATCTTAATAGCTGCTGAACTGCAAATAATGAAAAAAGCAAACAACTAGAAAAAGAGAATGTTGAGAAGTAATTTTTCCCAAATAATGACACCTGGGCTGGCAGAGCAGGGGCATTTTAGTAACTTGAATTGCAGAGGAGATAACTGTTTAAAATCTTTGAGGCTGGAATTCCATTAGTTGCAATGGGGAGTAAGGGGGTTTATGTGTCTGCTATTTTTAGTGGAGAAAACTGAGAGGTGCTAATAGCACTGGCTGGCTGCATGTCTGAGGCATTCTCTGGGCTTAGTAAAGGGAATTGTTTATGTGATGAATGATGTAAAAAGAGGACAAAGTTTGTGATGTGTGCAGTGTGAGGACTTTGGGCTCAGAGGAGAAAAATTGTAACACCGTTTATAATGTTGATAATGATCGTGGTAATATTTCACATTTTACACATGTACCTATTTGACTATGGTTAAAGACAGGTGACAAGGAAGAGTAAAAGTAAGTCAACCTATTTAAGAATTATTTTCCCATTCAACTTTCTCCTCCAAAATTTTGTTTTTATGTTCATGAATAATAAAAAATTGGGGAGGGTTTCAAAAGCCATATGCTTCATAGGAACCATATATTTCATATATTTCAGAAGAGGATTCATAATTCAGAGTTCTGATCATGGTTGGGTAATTAAGCGAGCACGAAGAGGCTACCTTTGTACAAAAATTACCGTGTTATTTGTTCTGCCTCAGGTGCAAGAGCCACGGGTTTTCTTCCACCTGGCACAGAACAGATGAGATTTCTCCTAGCTGTGCTGGTAGTCTTGTTAGGTTTAGAATTGTTCCATGTCTGGAACTATGTAAACTCAGCCATGATCTCCAGGTTGAAGACAATAGCGAGGCATCCCTAAAGCATTTACGGTTGTTGTAAGACAGGTTCATAGTCACCATGGTAACCCCAGCTAAAGACAGATGTGATCTTCTGATTTAACTTTGCAAAAAGTAATCCCTGGGAACACCAGGATTGACAGCAGTGCCGTAATGATTCTTTAAGGTGCTCAGGGCATCTGGAATAAGAGACTTACAAAACTACCTTCGTTCTCGCCTTTAGAAAATTCAACACTGCCATACAATTTCTATTTGTGTAGGAACTTACAGTATTCCAGCCTTGCTAATGAAACCCAATGTTACCTAAGAATATTTGGCTGAAATTAACAGCCTTGGGACAGAGGCTGATGCAGATTCTGGGGGACAGATTCGGAGGGGCCTGGCAGTGAAGAACAGAAATATCAGCCAATTATTAAGCTCTTGTGTGTATTAGAAACCATTTAAGTACTTTATGTGCACTTTTCTCGCTTAATTCTCACAATCATTATACCAGGTAGACATTAGGACTACCATTATTCAAGTGAAGAAAATTGCATTCAGAGTGGTTGCACAACTTGTCCGTTTAGTACACAGTTTGTAATAGTCATATCAGGACTCAAATTCATCCTTGTTTGACCTCAAAGGCTATACAATTAGCCACAAAGTTTAGTCTTTTTTTTTTTTTTTTTTGCACTGGGGTTGCAGTTCAGGATTTTATACCAAGTTATAATCCCAAGTCATTTGTAATTTGAGATAGGTTCTTGATAAGTCACTAGGTTGCCTAGACTGGGCTCAAACTTGTGATCCTCCTGCTTCAGCCTCCCAGAGTTTGGGCATTATAGGCATGTACCACCCTGCCCAGCTAAAATTTAGTTTCTCAGCAGACAAAAAAACCCAAAAAAACAAAACAAAAAAACTTGCATGCTAACTTGTATGTCTTGAATATGGCCGAGAACCAAATCAAATTTCCCAAGAAGGTCAACATTGAAACTAACCATTGAATTTAATTCCATTCTCATCCAATTTGATTTGCAATCAGAATCATGGAAAGAATTAAGTTCATGAACTGAGGTACCACTGTATGTAATTTTAGCTAGTCGTATTTTGGTTTATCTTTTGTACACTTTCCTGGAAGAAAGGGCAGGGGTGGTTGGTGAAGGAATCCTTTACTTAACATTAATTTGTATAAAAAATTCAATTTTTAATGTCAGAAAATTGAATTAAATTGAGAAGGGTTATAACAGTTTATCAGCCAAGGTCATCAAGATTGCAGTAAAGAAAATAGTCAGGAGGCTGATTTTATATTAGATGGCAAGCTAGCCAGGTCACGCTATTAAAATTTCAAGAAAGCCTGCTTTGTAGTGCTGCTCAGTGTGATGATTAAATGTAATATGTAATTTCTTCCACTACCCATTACACTGATGGGCCAAGGTAGCCACTCACAATAAAAGCTACAGGAATGATTGACACAGCATAGTGAAGCACGCGTGTGGTGGGGCCATGTGGTTTGTTTCATTACAACATATTAGTCCCTGCTATTTTCCTCTCCTTAGTGGCTGACTCTTAACTTCCAGCTGCAAACTCAGTCCTAACACATTCATCTGATGTTGTTTATCATTAATGCATAATTAGCAATTCAGCCTGATTCTCCTATTTCCTAACACTGATATCCCATGGAATCATTCAGCTCTCAAGAGTCTCATATTGGGGCTGGGGATTTAGCTCAGTGATTAGAGTGCTTGCCTTGCAAGCACAAGGGCCTGAGTTCGATCCCCGGCACCACAAAAAAAAAAAAAAAAAAGAGTCTCATATTTATTGTGCTTGGCAGTTTAGGGTTATATATGCATTTATTTTTATCTCAAGTGACCACCTAGGCATGCTCACTCAAAGTCATCTTTGTGAATGGTCTACTGCCATGACTTGGAGTCAAGAGGCCCTGAGGTTATTTTCAAGTTTCTTGCTTGCTATCAGTAGCCGGTGACAGTAGTCACATCTCCCCCACCCCAGGCGTTCGTTTGCTATTATTAAGAAGGGAGCTTTCCCTAACTAATCTCAAAAGGCTCTTCCAAGTAAGCAGGCAATGTTCTTTGAGTCCAGTAGGTGAAAATATAATGGACAGCCTTTCAGTTCCAAGAAATAAAGATTGTACACTTGAAACAAAAGAGACATTTTTTTCTGATAATGAAACTGCAAAAATTCAAACTTTTGCATTTTGTTTGTTTTGGGGGTTGGTTTCTGGTACTAGGGATTGAACTGAGGCTTTACCAAAAATTTAAACTTCTAAATTTGACATGATAATAGGACATATGGGGCTGTTTTGAAGAAAACATAATTGTATTCATGAACATACCTTTTTGCTAACAATAAGCAAGAGGAAATTATTTTACACATATTTTATAGATGATAGGTTATTATCCAAGATACACAAAAAGCTATTACAATCGATGGGAAAAGCATTATCACCTCAATTTAGAGGCAGAAATACAGCTATTAGTTATTTTGAAAGGCAAAAATCAATAATATATTTCTTATCAAATATTTAGAGTTTAGTAGTGATTTCAAATGCCAAATGCGCTTTTGAAAGAGTGTATATTGTTATTAAACAGTCCCACCCATCTGGAGAGAAACGAATTCATTTAAACTCTAGGGTAAAGTGACGTTCTACAGAATCATAGAAACAGACAGGCTGGGTGAAGACAATAACTTACCAGAGCAGAAACCTCCACAGGAAGCAGGACCAGGAAAGGGAAACCGGCTGTAAGCAGTGAACCCCAAGGGCTCCGTGCACACAAGTCTGAGAGATAACTGTGGGGGACCCAGTGGTGGGGAGGGGTCCTCACACTTTTGAGATTTTATTTCTAGAAGTCTCTGCAGGTCTTCACTGTGAAGTTGGAAGAAAATTCTCCTTTTCTGGCAAAGGTGCAGAAAAGGAGCCATTTTAAAATACCAGAAAATCCTGTTGTTCGTAACAAGGCCTGTTCTCAAGACAAAATATTTCTCCAGGCCCCCAAATCTGTCTTTTCCCTCCTGAACCCAGCAAACATGGGCAAGTGGAATGGTTAAGTCCTCCAGTCACAGTAAAGAAAGAGGAAAAACCCTGAAGGACACCTGTGAAGTTTGCCGTCCTCTGGCTTGTCTCACTAAAAAATTGAGATCTAATTGTAGCACTACAGACTATGTCTCCTCCCTCTGTTCCTAATGACATTATTATTTACCTCAGTTCTTTTCACCCAGAATGTCATATCAGCTATCAAGAAAAATGTTAGAAATTAAAAGGCAAAACACAGTTGGATGAGACAGAAAATTTTGGAACCGAACTCAGCTATGGCAGGAATGTTGGGATTGTCAAAACAAAAATTTAAAACAACTATGGCTACTATGCTAATGACTCCATTGGATAAAGTAGCTAGTAGGCAAGATTACATGGAAAATGTAAGAAGGACAATGTAAACACAAATTCTATGAATCAAAAAGAATGACTAAAGAATATAAGCATTATAATAAAAATAATGTTTTTGATGGGCATTTTCGTAGAATGGAAATTCTTAAAAAAAATAAAAGAAGAAAAGAATCTGTGACTTTGAAGATATATTGATACATTAATATATTGATAGACGCTTCCAAATTAGAAAAGCAAAGAGCAGAAGACTGAAAAACAAAAACAAGACAGAATACCCAAAAGCTATGTGACAACTACAAAAGTGTAAACGTACTTAATGGTAGTAATGTAAGGAGAATAAAAGGAGGAAGGAAGAAAAGAAATATTTGAAGCAATAATGGCTGAGAGATTCCCCAAACTAATGTCAGACTCTTATAAATTGAATGCTTATTTCCTTCTCCCAATTCACATGTTGAAACCTAATCCCCAATCCTATTCAGGAGGATGGAGCGCTCATTAATGGAACTAGTGCCTCTAAAAGGGTGCTTGGTTTATCTCCCTCTGCTCTCCACTAACACAGATAACTGTTATCCACAAACCAGAAACTCAGAGAACACCAGGACACAACAAGTTACAAATAGGCATGCCACATTCAAATTTTGGAATATCAATGTAGTACTTACTTTTCTAGAGTCAATAGTTTTCAAGAGAGCAGATTTAATACAGGACAAGTTCAAGTTGCGACACTCACACAAGCCAACTGCAGGAAGAGTGCAGGATGTCTATCTATACACCGGAGACCCAAAAGATCCAATCAAGGCCTGGGAGCCCACGATAATGTCCCGTGTACATCCGTGTCTGTACGAAAAGCCTAAAGAAATCTATATTGGAACCAGGATACGATGCTCACAGCAGAAATGAAGACCAGAGCTCCCCCAAAGCAAATAGCAGCTATCTGCAAAGAGGGCAAAGCTCCTAGCTCCTCCTGCAATGAGAACAGCCAGAGTTCACTTCAGGGAAACCAGTCACAACAGAGCTTCTCCTGGGAAACAGCTGCCACCTATATTCTGCTCCTGTTCTCCTTTATGTTGTGTCAGCAACAATCCTCAGATGGATCCTCTATGCCCAGAACCTCACCAACTCAGTCCAGCTGGGTGTTCTTGCTCAAGTTGGCCATATCAGTCCACTATAATCAGATATACAGACTAAACTTTGAAAGAAGTCAAGGAGGGTGGGCAAGTTACTTACTGAGAAAAAAAGATAAGAATTGTATTTGACGTCACCTCTGAAACTATGCCAGAAAGAAGAGTGTGGAATGAAAAGTTTTTTGTATTATGTAAAATTATCTTTCAAAAGCAAAGGAGAAAGACTTTCTCAGACAAACAAATATTGAGGGAGTTTTCTACTAGTAGGCCTGATTCACAAGAAATATCAAAAGCAATTTAAAGGGACAGAAAATTACAAAAGTCGATGTTTAGATCTTCATAAAGAAAGGAAGAGCATCAGAGAAGGAATAAGTGAAGGCAAAATAAAAACTTTTAATATACTTAATTGAGGGAATAGGTAAATTTGTTCAAAAGAATATAAATGATGCATTTAGATACATATATCTGTGCATGTATATATATGTGTGTGTGTGCACATATGTATGTAAAATGAATAACATAAATGATACAATGAATGGGAGGGAAATTAGGGTTATTTTGTATAAGGTTCTTGAACTATCTTTAAAGTAGTGTAGTGTTATTTAAAAGTGGACTTGGGTTACTTGTAAATGTATATTGTAAACCCTAGGGTAACAACTAACAAAGTACAAAGAGAAGTACAGCTGAAATGCTAAAACAGAAGAGAAAATATAACCTTATGCTCAGTTAATACCACAAAAGGCAGAAAAAAAATGGAAGGCAAAAATAAGAATAAAATGTAAAGGCAACAAATGGAAAAATGTTTACAGTTATGGTAGTTATTCAACTATAACAGTAGTTACTTTAAGTTCTAATGGCTTAAATTTATCAATTAGAAAGCACTTTCAAAGTGGATATAAAAACTAGATTCAACTATGTGGTGTCTACAGGAAACCTACTTTAAATATGAAGAGGCATATATATTAAAAGCAAATGGATGGAGAAACATGCTATATTAATACTGTCTTAAGCTCATGTGGAAGCTTCAGAAAGATGGACCTCATCCTGCACATGAAACACACCTCGACGAATTCAAAAGAATAAAAATTATGCAATATCTTATTTCGGACCACAGTGAAATTAAACTTAAGATCAAAAGCGGAAAGACACCTGGAAAATCTGTAAATAGTTGGAAATTATGAAACATGCTTCTAAATAATGCATAGGCCAAAGAAAAATCTTGAGAAAAATTAAAAATATAAACCAAATGAAAACAAGAACACAATGTATTGAAATTGTAGTATGCAGTAAAAGTAGTATCTAGAGGAAAATTCATAGCACTGAATACACATATTAGGAAAAAGGAAAATTCTAAAATCAGTAGTCTATACTTCTACCTTACTTAGGAAAATAGGAAAAGAAGAGTAATTCCAAAGCAAGCAGAACAAAAGAAATAATAAAGAATTAGAGTAAAAATAAATGAAAATGAAAGTAGAATAATCAACAGGAAGAAATATCAACAAAACCAAATTCTGTTCTTTCATGCAATAAAATTAAATCAGGAAAGAAACTATAAATTTTTAATATCAGAAATGAAAAAGAGGTCATTGCTACCGATTCCACGGACATTAAAAAGATAATACATTAATACTATGAACAACTCTAAGTTTATATACCCAATAACCTAGATGCAATAGATTCGTTCTTTGAAAGACACTGTCTGAGCCACGGTGGTGCTATATTCCTATAACCACTGTACTCTGGGAGTCTGAAGCAGGAGGCTCACAAGTTCTAGCCCAACCCGGACAACTTATCAACTAAGTATGACCCTGCCTCAACAATTAAAAAAGGTCTTGGGCTGTATCTCAGTGTGGAGGTCCTGGGTTCAAACTACTGTACTGAACTAAAACCCTGTCTGCCAAAACTCTTGTAAGAAGTATTAATCTAAACAGACCAGTATCTATTAAAGAAATTGGATCAGTAATCAATAATTTATCTAACAGAAATCATTAGGTGCAGATGGTTCCACTATTTAATTCTTTCAAACATTTAAGGAAGAAATTGTATCAACATTCTACAGTCTCTTCCAGAAGATAGAAACAAGGGGAATGCTCCTTATTTTATGAAGATCAGTATTTCCCTATACTAATATGAGACTATATATTATAAAAACAGAAAACTACACATCAATATCTTTAATGAAGACAAATGCAAAAATATCAACAAAATATTATTAAATTCAGCAATATATAAAAATTATTATAGACCATGTCTAAGTAAGCAAGGTTGATATAACATTTCAAAATAAAATTATGTATTCATTCAAAATAATATACCAAAGAAGAAAAAAAGTCATATAGTTGATTAAATAGATGCAGAAAAGCATTTGGCCAAGCATGGTCACCATTCATGATAACTACTCAGCACTTCTTTTTTTTTCAAGGTCTTTAATCTAACTTAATTTTTTTTTAATTTTAGTTTATTTTATTAGTACATGTTTGCAATTCATGAAATTTACAATCATCTTGGGGGGTAGTTACATGTACATGTTACAGGCTTTTTTTTCTCATCCTCTTCCCTCTCCTTCCTCCTCCCCACTCCTCCTCTGGTTCCCCTATCACTTTTTACATATATACTGGTATTGTTTGTGAGCACTCCTTTTTAATATTGTACTGGAAGTCCTAGCCAAAGCAACGAGACTAAAAAGAGGGAAGAGGGGCTGGGAGTGTAGCTCAGTTGTAAAGTGTAGTTTAGTATGTGGCAAAGCACTGATTTTAATTTCCCTGCATTAAAAATGAAAATAATATATACAAATAGGATGGAAAGAAATAAAACTGTCTTTATTTGCAAATGACTTGATCATCTATGAGGAAATCTGGGAGAATAAAAAAAAAAACCCCATGAAATAAATAAGCTATTAGAGCAACATTTCAGGATATAAAGATAACATCCAAATGTCCATTCTGTATTTCAAAGTATCTAGTAGAAAGGATTTTGAATAGTTCTAACAGAAATAAATGACAAATATTTGGGGATGATGGATATACCAATTACCCTGATTGATAATTAGAGACTTTACACATATACTAAGATATCACATTGTATCATCCTGAAAATATATATATATATGTGTGTGGTGTGTATGTATGCATATTTATTGCATCAATAAAAAATTAAAATAAATACCCCACATTGCATATTTGATATGAGAAGCAAATAATGTTATTAAAAATTTCATTTATTACATGTAAAGACAAAGACAATTGCTTTTTTTATATCTAGAAATATACAAGTAGAATTTGAAATTGAAAACATAATGCCATTTGCTTTAGCACTGTACCCAAAACAAAATACTTACGTATGAATCTACCAAAATATAAAATCAATATGAGGGAAGCTATAAAATTCTTATGAATTACAGGAAAGAACTAAATAAATGGAGAAGTGTTCCACATACATAGATAGAAAGATGTGACATTATCAGAATGTCAGTTCTCACCTTAATCTATGGATTTGACATGATTTCAATAATAATTCTAGGAAGTTATTTTGTGGCTAACAGAAAATTGATTCTAAAGTTCTGTGGGAATGCCAAAGACCCAGAACACCAAAGCAGTGTTGAAGCTAAATTAGAGGACAGACATTACCTTATTGTTAAATTGCAGTAGAAAAGACAGTGTGACACTAAAAAAGAAAAGGAAAAGAAATAGACTATGTAAATATTGTCAATGTATCTTTGACATATGAGAAAAGGCAAAACTATTGAGCAAAGAATTAATCTCCAATTGGACATACATGTGGAAATTAAAGTGAATCTAAACACAGAGCTGACATCTTGACAAAATAATTCAAAGACCTAAATGACAAATGACAAATTATAAAGTCCTAGGGAAAAACACAAGAGAAAACCAAGATGACTTTTGGTATTATGATGACTTATTAGATATGCCAAAGGTACAATCTATAAATGATATAATAGAGAAGCTATATTTCATTAAAATTAAAAACTCTGCTCTATGAAAAACAGTATGAAGAGTGTAAGACAATAAGTTTTTTAAAAGATATGTTTGATAAAGAATCGTCATTGAAATCATACAATTCACAATAAAGAAAACAACCAACTTGATTTAAAAATGGTCGAAAGACCTAAGCATGCACTTCCCTACAGATGCAGAGAGGTGACACATGAACATATGAAAATAAGTTCAACTTCCATCATTAGGAAATAGGAAAGTAAAACATTAATGAGGTAACATTATCTATTAGACAAGCCAGAAATCCAAGACACTGACATCAATAAAACTAGCAAGGATGTCGAACAACGGAGATTCTCATTCAGTGTTAGTGAAAATGAAAAATGGTACAGCCACTGAGGAATATAGTTTGGCAGTTTTTTTTTTTTACAAAATTCATCATAATATTACGATATGATTCAGAAATTGTGCTCTTTAGTATCTACCCAAAGGAGTTCAAAATAAATGTTCACACAAAAACATATGGATGTTTACAGTACCTTTATTTATAACCGTCAAAACCTAAAAACAACCAAAATATATTCAAATAGGTGAATGGATAAATGGTGGGACATCCAAACAATGGATTATTATTCATGGCTAAAAAGAAATGTGAGAAAATGGAAGGATGAATGAGTGGAGCACAAAAATATACAGGACAGTGAAACTACTCTGCATGATAGTATAATGGTGGATATAGGTCATTGTATGTTTTATCAAAACTCATATAATACCACAAGCAAACTCTGATATATACTATGGACTTTGGATAATAGTGTATCAGTGTAGGTTCATCAACCGTAACAAACATACCACCCTGGTGAGAAATTTTGGTAGTAGCAAGGGTTGTACATGCCTTTGTCAGGGAAAAAGGTATATAGGAAATTTCTGATTTTTTGCTGAATTTTGCTGTGGACCTAAAATTTTTCCAATAATGAAATTTATTAGCTAAAACATGGACACAGGGGCAAGAAAAGTTAAGAAAATGTTGAGAAAAACTCAGAAATATTCTATTACCATAGTATCACCATTGTATAATTTAGTATGCATTTTTAATAATTAAGCCTGGGGGACTTAATTATTAGATAAATGGATAGATTAATAAATAATATAGGAACATAATACAAAGTTGAGAAACAGCATAAATTGACTTACAAACATATCTGTCACAACACAGCAGTACTTCAAAGGAGGAGAGGTATTCTTTCTAAAAATAGTGTAGGTTCAAGGAAATTGAAAAAATATATAGAAACTGTTGTTCATTCTGTTGTTCATCAGAAACTGAAAAAAATATACAGAGACTCAAAGCCTACCACATGCTAACAAAGAAGAATTCTCATCAGAGTATTGTAAATCCAAATGTGAAAAAATAAAGCAAAATTCTTTTGTAATGTATGAAAATAGCCTCACAAACTTGGGATTGGTAAATATTTCTCAAACAAGTCACAATATACTAATTTTAAATGAAATTGACAAATGTAAACTAAATTAAAATGAGGAATTTTTGATCTTTGAAAGATAACTTTAGGAAGCACAAAAATCATAAGACCAGAAAGTTATTTTCTAACACATATAGGCAAAAGATTTAAAGAAATTCTTCTTATCGATGGGGCAAAGACAGATAATTGGAACAAGAAGTGGGCAGGCACTACATGAGAGGGTAAATAAGTGGTCAATAAAAATGTGACATACTGCTGCAGTACCTTAGTCAACAGAAAAATGCAACTTAAAACTGTAGTGAAATACGACTATGTACCTACCCAGATGGTTGGTGGCAGAGTAGACAGTTAAATTCACTTTGAAAAAAATGTTTAAATTTTCCACTAAACCCGAGCAACTTTTCTGTTGGATATACACCTGGGTATACATTGAACAAAAAAGTTTACACGTGTGTAGCAATTAAAAAGTACAAGATTATTCAGAGTTGGACAATTGTTAACATTCCCAACGGAAAACCTTACTGATGTTTATCAAGAGTGTAAAGGAGAAATAAATCTTGTATATTTACAACTGATTCCTAAACAGGGTTGAAAATGAACAGACATCTTTACATGCAAAATAAAGATGAATTTCACACCTATGAAAGTTTTAAAAAATAGGAAAAACTGTTGTATGCTGTATTAATCAAGAGAGAGTTTAACTCAAGAGATCTGGAAGGGGCTGCGAATGGGAGACATGAGGGGTGACCACTGAATATCATAATGTTCAATTTCTTGATTTTCACTTTGGGTAATTCATCAGTCCACTCACATAGAAACGGTATGCTTGACTTTCTGTGTGTTGTACTTCCACATTAAACAAATAAAGAAAAGCAATTTTTGAAAAGTTTGTTTTTCTAGCTCAGTCAGTATTGGCCAACAGATTAATTGCCAAATACCCCACGGTATTATCATCATTATCAGCATCATGAAAATATTGGTAACTGCGAGGTATCAAGTACTACATTGGAAAAATGGAGAATTGCAAATAAGATTTTCTATTCTTCAGTGATATAGACACAAAGCCCTAACATGATTTTAAAAATTTCTGCTTAATTTTTATCACTTTCAATCTCTTATTGTTGCATACAAACTTACATGACACAGCATGGGGCTACATCCCTGATGTGTTGGTGTCTTACCTCTCTTCCCGCCGATCACTTGTCTCACAGCACTAGCCTTTCTCCGTTCCGCAATGTTCCTTGATTTTTCATCTGTCTGGAATTAACTTCACTCAGGTATCTGAATGTCTGAGTCTTTCCTTCACTCGTATTTCTGCCCCAGTATCATCTCGGAGCATTCTATTAGCATACATCCAGAGTAGCTCTCCTTTTGTTTCTATGCTTTTAGCCCATTATATTTTTTTTGTGACAGAATAACTACATGTTATTAATATGTATTATCTATTTACATGCTATGATCTGTAATCCCTCCCTAAGGTGACCTCTCTGGGGCAGGAGGACTTCGTGCTTTGATCTGTGCATTGCTGTATCTTTAGCGCTCAGAATATTTTCTGGTACATAGCTGGTGGTTGCTGACATTTTTTTTAAATACATTTTAGTTTTTATTTACACTTTCAGTTTCTCACATCAGAGATTCAATGTGGTATTTCAACATGTATGTCTGATTTATTTCACTTAAGAGTATAGTCTCAATATGCTAATTGTTGAAGTAGGAATGAATGAATGATTTGTGTTGATAGTGACACACCACATAGACAAATTATTATTTTTTGATTGTTGACAATTTATTTCCTTTAACACCACCAACCTCTGGACAACTTGGTAATTAATCCACCTTTGGTTTATTTGGGCTATTTTACACCCCCAAACCTGGACATGACTAGTCTCATCTTTTATCCTACTATGCATGTGATACCGAATTGCACAGCCAGTGGCAGGAAAACATTAAACAAACAGAACCCAGCGCTGCTATGCTGCTAAAGTCAGAAGAACATCATTCATTATGTGAATAAAATACATACTGAATAAAATAGCCACAGAGTAATGGGAGTTTTATTCTCTCTCTATTCCATTTCACTCCCTCTCTATTTTACTTATGCCATGAAATGATGCTCCCGCTGCTGGCTGATAAATGTTGATTAATCTGATGGAGAGTTGGATTTGTTAGTGGGGAAAAGCAATGTAAATAAATCGAGCAGGTGAACTGGAGTTCACAGTGTCATTCCTGAGATTAAAGAGCCTGTCTAGCCCTCCAAGCTCACTTAGTACAATCAGGATGTGTGCTCTCTCTTCTTGTAAACAGACCCAGTGAGCCCTTTAAGCAGCTCGCAGACCTCCTTCTGTGCTGTCTACTGACTGTCCCTTCAGCAAGTTGCATGCATCTTCTGGGACTTGCCTGTACTGTCAATTCTGTTTCCCCTACAGGGATTGGAAGTTTGGAAGGGGGGCAAAAAGGAAGAACATACCAGTTTTTCTCTTTTAAAACTATACAATAAACAGTCAATTACTGCACAGAACTTACAACATGCAAGTTCTGAATAAACCACTTCCAGATTAAAGACAATAAAGAGCACAATGAAAGCAGCAATAGTAATTAACACCGTATAAAAATTTACTGTTTATAAAGCACTTGAAGTACCATTATACTGCTCGATGCTCAAGGTGATCCTAGGCATAAGCATTATTTTTATATCTAGGTCACCCGGATGTCATTTGTGTCTCTAGTTGTAGGAAATGCGTCTGTGCACTTTTATAATGGATTGATCTTCTAGTTGCAAGATCTGCAGGAGAATCGATGCCTTCCTCAAAATGTGTCAACTCTCAGAACAGCTTATGGTCCTCTTACCATTTTGGGCTCTGGGTATTGAATATGCTGAAAAACTGCTCCTCCTCCTGTTTCTGTTCTGATTGCTCTTTTGGCCTTGGCGCTCCATACTGGCCGAAATACAGAGCTCTCACACAGCACTGCAATTGTCCTCCAGGGAGGAAACCATGGGCCGGAGCCTCAGCTCCCACTTGCCTTGAAGACACCCACCATAGCTTCTAAATACAGTCATGGTCTTTCTGAGGCAAGAGAAGCTAGCGCCATCCGGGAAAGACAACTCTGACTGCAAGGCCGTCAGCCTTCAAGGGCACCATTGTTGCTTTGCATTATTAAGAAGGTTTTAGTTCCAACTTTTTTTTGGCTCCAGAATCTTAGAATCTGCCCCAGGTGAACTTGCGCTAAAATTTTGGCTGCATGGCAAGTACTATCTACTGATAATTAGAGTGGGAGGCAGCAGAAGCGTTAAGGCAATTTTTTTTGTTCCTGGGGCTGGGTAACATTCCCTGGAGGATCACCCCACTCCTTTCCACATAGACAGCCTGGGAATAGCAACAGAAATGCGCCTCTTCAGGGAGTGAGTCTGGTGTCCAACTTTTCATGCATATTTTAGCTCCATTGAACATTACCTGTTTTACCTAGGCTGTCAATGTACAGTTGCTCAGGTTGTATTTTACACAAAAGTTCCCAAGCTAAGAATACGAAGGACGACAGCAGTATAGTCTTACCCTAAACACTACAGTATCATTCTTGACATAAAACTGGCTTCGAAGTGTGGAGGCTTACTGGTTAGTAATTAAGAGGAGGCCTTTTTTTTTTTTTTTTTTTAATGTGAACCCAGGCACTCTAACTACTGACAATTTTATTGGGGGTAGCTTTTGACAAGTAACTTGATCTGCCTGCACCTCAGTTTCCTCATTTGCAAAAAGAGTTTGTTGTAAGAATTAAATTAATTAGTATATGTAAAAGTCCCAGCTCTACCTAACAGCAGACCACTCATTATTGGCTGGCTGACAGAACAGCTTTCTCAGCTCCCACAACCCCCAGCCAACTTACACCTGGGAGCCTGGTGACATGGTTTGTCCCAGCCCACCAGGAGGGAAATTACTGGATCCTTGTGCATAGTCTTTGAAATGAACAAGCTTGGCTACCCCGCTATCTTTGCCTCTCCTTTTAATTTTCCTGATCAGTCTGGAGATACGATACCTGGAGCTACAACAGCCATCATCTGGCTTAACATATAAGCTCACATGGTAGGTAGGGGTGCCAGCTGGGGAGACAGAAGGAGCGTATGTCTTTTATGACATAAACAACACTTCACCACTCCTGAAAATCTTATTCGGTGAAGTAGGTGTGCATCTAACTCACATGTTTTGGCCATGTTCATGGAGTTTTCCTTTATTTGCAGCTGGAAGTAATGGTAGGTACAGCTTTGACTAAAACCACTATTGTCGTGTTCTGTAACAAAGGAAGCAATATCTGTGTAAGCAACCTCCAAAAACCGAGGGAGGCGATTTTTTCCTTCTATTTACACCTACTTTACAGGTGAACAAACTAAGTAACCTTATTGCCCAGATTTCACTATTTATAACCCATAGAGACAAAATCCACAGCCATGTAGCTGCCAACAGATTTGTGGCTTTCTTACTACTGCAGGTTGTTGCCAAGTTTCCAGTCTGTGATTATTCTTTAAAAATACTGTCCTAGCTTCTTAAATTTAAAGTTTTGTTATATTGTTCAGTCTGTTAGGAACAAGATGAACCTGCTCATGTAATGTGTTAAATATGCACTCTAGTTATTTGAGTCTTTAATTGAAATTATTTTGTTTAGTAATGTGAAATTATTGAACAGTGCAGGTCCAGGTACTCTGAGGCTTGAGACATGCGATCGGATGCTCACATGATTCCTTTGTAGTTCGCACTCAGAGATGGTCCACTCTTCAGACACTGAGTGATAATTCATCACTTCTTAATGCTTGCTATTGGGATAATAATAACAAAAAATTTCTTCGTACATTCGAAGGGCCATGAGTTCTTTGAAGTCCTTAATGTGCATTATTCAATTAAATCTTCCCAGAAAGCCCTGAAGTAAACTCTATTATAATTTTCATTTTTCACTTGAGAAAACAGAGACTAACAGGGGAGGTATATTTCCCTAGGTAAGCATTTTGAACGAGCCACCTTTGGTTTCATCAAATTTTAAAACTAGTTTTCTATATTCTGTCTCATTAATTTATACTCTAATGTTCTTATTTCTTTCCTTCTCTCGCTCTCTCTCTCTCTCTTTTTTTTTTTTTTGGTTGTTTCTCACTATGTAGTCCAGGCTGGCCTTGAACTTGCTGAAATTCCCTTGCCTCAGCCTCCTGATTCCTGAGAATGCAGGTGTATCCACTATGCCTGGGTTCCTTCTATCTGCATTAAACTTAGTTTGCTTTCCCTTTTCCACTGTCTTTAAATATAGAATTAGGGTATTAACTTGAAATTTTTGAAGCATATAAAAATTAATAGCTATAAATTTGCCTCCAAGCACTGTTTTAGCTGCATCCTGTAAATTTTGATAAGTTGTATGTTCATTTTCATTTATTTCTAATATTTTCTAATTTCAGTCCTGATTTCTTTCTTGATTCCCTTCTTCATGATAGTTAATTCCAGAATGCATTGCATAATTTCCAAATATTTGTGATTTTATTAATATTTTCTCCAATATTTATTTCTAATTTCATTCCATCATAGTTTCAATTTGCTAAAATTTTATTGAGAATTTATTGGAATAGAGACTATGTGCCATATCCAAGAAAATGTTCTACAGACACGTGAAAAGGATGCATATTCTCTTCTGTTGGGTATACAGTTTTATGCATGTCTATTAGGTCTACTTTGTGTTCTTCAATATTTTATTTTCTTCTTGACCTTATGCCTGGTATTACTCTTGGATTTTCTATTTTTCTTTCATTTCTATATGTTTTTGTTTCATATTTTGGTAATATGTACATGTATGTGTGATACATCAATCTTTATGTCAGAGTAAATGTCCTTTATCTACAGTAATTTTTTTTGCTATTTTTAAATGTATTTGTCTGATATTAGTACAGCTGCTCAAGTTCTCTTGTAGTTGCTATTTGCCTGAGTCTTTTTTTGAAACTGTAACTCTATATGTATCTTGGAATCTAAATTATGCCTCCTGAAATAAATATAAAATTGGATCTTTTTGCTTGTTTGATTTTTATCCAGTTTGACACTTTCTGCCTTTTTTTAGGTACTTAAATATATTCACAGTTACTGTCCTATCCATATAGTTAATTTATTCCTGCATTTTACCTTTTCATGTCTCATATCTTTTTTGATCCTTTATTCTTTCATTATTGGATTTTTAAGTAAACTTTTTCTAATGCAACATTTTTACTTATTCAATGGGTTTTTTTTTTTTTTAATGTTTGCCTTTTGTGCTTCATTTAGAACTTACCATATTATCTTAACTTACAAGAAGTGGCTTCAGATTACTCTAACTTAATTCTAGTCGGACAGAGAAACATTACTCCTACATAGCTCTATTCCTTCTCTCCCTTTTAGTCTCCTTTTTAATCTATTGTTATATATTATACATATAAATGTTACAGACTTAACAATACTTTCTTAAAATATTACTTTGTATAGTTTTGTACCTTTAAAGATGCTGAGAGAAGAAATAAGTACAAGTATATATTTAGAACTTTTGTTATATTCATCTTGTTATTTTTCATTTCTTGCTCTTTGCATTTATCGTGTGTGTATTATCTGGAATCATTTTCTTAGATGAACAGAAATTTCTCTGCATTCATCTTGGCAAATATATTACATGTCTTTATCTTATAGGCTCAATATGCCACATACATATTATTTTGTACAATTGCGTTTTTAATCACTTAGGAATGACAAGCATATATATATATGCTTTTTGTAATTACACAGTTACTTTTACTAATATTTTCTGCACTTATGTATTTGAGGACTTCTTTTAGGATTTTCATGTAAGGAAGGTAAGGCGGAAAACAATTCTGTCAATTTTTTAAAATCTGGAAATGCCTGATTTCACTTTTGTATTTGAAGTGAAGTTTTGCTAGATATATAATTTGTAGTTGGTTTTTAGCATATTGAATATATTATTCCACTGCCTCCTCATCTTCTTTGGTTTTCATAGGCCACCTGCTATTCTTATTAGAATTCTCTTGTAAGTGATAAATCTATTTTATCTCACTGGTTTTAAAATGTTCTTATAAGTTGCTTTTAGTGCTTTACTATTATGTGTCTGTGCATGGGTCTCTTTTATTTTTCCAAATTTTTTGGAGTTTCATGGATAAAGTAGGTATTTTTATTGAAATATGGGGTCTTTTTATTCATTATTTCATTAGAAAAATATGTATATATTTACCTTTGCATTTTTTCTGTCCTCCTGCTATTCCCAACATGTCTGTTGTTACGTTTATTGGTGGTCTACCTTTCCTGGAGACTTTGGGTTTTTGGTTTCTTTGTTTTGTTTTGTTTTGTTTTCCTCCCTTAAATTTCCCTTTCTGCTTATTAGATTAGGTAATCTATCATTTTATCCTTAATTTGTAGTTCAAATGTACTGTTGATCCCCACTAGTGAATTTTTACCTCAATTTCTATAATTTCAACTCCAACATTTTTATTTGATCCTTTCCTATAAGTTCTATCTCTTTATTGATACTGTCTTCTTGACAACACTGTGTCATCTTATGTCCTTTTAGTTACTTTACGGTTTCCTTTATTTCCTTGGCATACTGTAATGACAATTTTGAAAACTTTTCCCATTAAAGCTAATATCTGGGCAGTCTCATGAGACATCTCTGTGTCCTGCTCCCTACCCCCTCAGCATCTAGCCATATTTCTTTCAACATTTTGTAATTTTGTAGCAAAGACATTGTAACAATTCCAGATATTAGACTTCCTTCCAAGGCCTGTTATTGCTGTTGATTTTTTTTTTTTTTTTGTTTAATGAATTGCTGGATGGCTGTAGCCATTGTTTCGCCCAATGGTGCAGGCCTTTGAAGGTGTTCCTTGGTTGCGATAGTGTGGATTATAACTTGCTAACAATTGTGTAACTCATTATAGTCTCACCTGCTGTGGAATTACAGTGGTTTTGGCAGAGCTTTCCTGTCTTCTCAGTTTCCCTAACCACATCTACTTGCTAACCTCCATTAATCACTTGCCTGTGGCTCTATTATTTTCAATGATGATCTGGGGCATAAATTGCTCATAAGACTGTCCCAGTTCCATTCAAGATTCTTTGGAAGAACAGTTTCCAGGATCAGCATTTGATATATTTTTCTGACCCCAAGATGGGTCTTTCCAGCTGTTTCTTTCCTTGGTTCTCTGTAACAAACTCACCAGCTCATAATTTACCTTTGTAGTCCATGAATCTAACTATTTCCACCTAATTCCTGTTCACCGACATCTATTGTTTGTGATTGTTCCCTTAAATTTAAATGTTTTTGCACTTAGCTGTAAATTATGTCATTTCCTTTACAAACAGATTAGGGGCTACCTGTGTTATTGATGGCTTCTTCTCTTAGCCAAAACTGTTGAGCATCGCTCTTGAGTTGGGAGTGGGAAAAATGGCTTGTTTGTTTCTGAATGACACCTCTACTGTGAGAGATGAATGTTTGTAGAGGGAAGGGAGTGGCCTCAAATCCTCTTAATTGGTCTCTCTCGGCATGAACCAGGGAAGGGTGATCAAGCTCTCAGTATTTTCCGTGGTGGTGTTCCTCAGGTACAGCCTCCATCCATGAATAAAGCTTGAATGAAGAAGAGGGACCCAGTATCTTGGTCACATTTGCCCAGACCTTTACCTCAGCAATAGGTAGGTGGGGAAAAATGAGAAATGCTGGCGGCTTGTTTCTTCCTGGAAGGTAGTCTCCCAGGAGGAAGCTGTTCTGGAGGGTTCTGTGCTTTTGATTGTATTTGTCTGAAATGGAGTTTCCCCCTCACTGGCGTGGGATTAGAAGATAGACATAGTCAGATATGAGGCACTCTCATTTGCTTACTTCATTTGCTTACTGAATTGTGGGAGATGTTCTTGAACAGATATTTCTTCATTTGCTGTGTCCCCTTAGGACTATTTCTGGAGACTTTAAATGGTTGTTTTATATAATTTTTTACCAGATTCTCAGAGGAGCTCCTAATGCTGCTACAGTGCTGGGTCAGAAATCATTCTCCTCTCCACTCCACTGTCTTGTATCGTCAGTTTTTGCCATCTTGATGAATAATTTTTATTGGCAGACACATTATTATTTCTCATCTTGAAAAAATAAAACATTAGAGCATAGTTTTCCTTCTAGCTATTGCCACATTTTTCTCCATCGCAACACAATTTCATAAAACTAATCTTGTAGTTTGTAGATTAAGTAGGTGGCATAATCCCCCCTTAGGGAACTAACCAAAATTATAATGATAATGATAGTGATAATAACAGTAAATAACCATAATGATAATAATCAAATACACCACAGAAACCAAGTGGAGATATTGCGTAGGGAGTTGGATATACGGTTCTGGAATTCAGAGGACAGATCTAAGCCAGAGATATAAATTTAAGATGAATCATCATATTTACTTAATATTTACAGGCATGAGATTGAATGAGTTTTTGCAAAGAATGATGCTTTCATCTTAATCGACTCCTGAGAACTTTCTTACCTTGGTTTCTAGTATAACACACATTATCTATCTCAGTCTTCACTGCTGTTTTTGCTTATTTCCTTTACTCTAAATATTGACTGTCATCAGAGATTGGTCCTTTGACTTCATCCCTTTTCTCTTTATGGACATTCTCTGTTGATGTCATATAGGCTCATGGCTTTACATATTAACTAGATCTGGTGACACAATGTAATATCTCTAGCTTGGATCTGCCAACTGACTATTGGACTCATCTCGTCTGTTTGTTCAATATCTCCGTATGAATACTGTGGTAAACTTTATTATCATAACTATTGTTACACCATTGTTGTCATGATTATCATTGTACTTGAATTTCTCTCTCTAAGAGAGGATTATATTTTCTTGTCATCGTTAACAATAGCTCTGGCCTATAACTTTCTTTTGGTCAACCAAATTAAACATCTGCAATTTATGCAGGTTTTAAGATCAGGTGTATGAACCATCATATCCTTTTTCCTTTTCACACAGTGATGGGGAACGTTTTAGTGAGAGGCTGCCCATGAGCTTTGGTCTTAAAGGAATAAAAATTGGAGCAGGGTGTTAGACCTTTGTCTGAGGGACAACTGGCAAAAATTTTCTCCCAGCCTGTGATTTTTCACCCTACTCTATTAATAATTTCTTTTGCCGTGCAAAAGCCTCTTAATAGGATGTGGTCCCAAGCATCAATTCTTTGAATTGTTTCCAGTGCAGTCTGAGTTTTATTCATAAATTTTTTTCCAACCCCTATGTCTTCGAGAGTTCTTCCTATTTTATTCTCCAGGAGATTTATTGTTTCTGTTTTTATGTTTAGATCTTTGATCCACTTCAGTCTTAGTTTAATACATGGTGAGAGACATGCATCTAGTTTTAGTTTTCGGCATGTGGTAAGCCAATTTTTCCAGCGCCATTTATTAAAGAGGCTATCTTTCTTCCAGTGAGGGTGTTTGGCTCCTTTGTTGAAGATGAGGTACTTGAATGTGTTTGGAGTTATTTCTGCATCTTCTAGCCTGCTCTAACATCCAGAATATATAAAGAACTCAAAAAGATCAAACTCCCCAAATTTAAAGACCCTATCCAAAAATGGGCATCTGAAATGAATAAACATTTCTCAGATGAAGAAATAAAAATAGCAAATAAACATATGAAAAAAATGTTCAATATCATTGGTCATTTGAGAGATGCAGATCAAAACAACACTAAGATACCATCTCACTCCAGAAAGAATAGCTATTATCAAGAAATCAACCAATAACAAGTGCTGGGGGGCTGTGGGGAAAAAGGAACCCTCCTGCACTGTTGGTGGGAATGTAGACTGGCCCAACCACTGTGGAACTCAGTGTGGAGATTCCTCAGAAAACTACAACTAGAGGTTCCATTTGACCCAGATATTCCTCTGCTTGGTATCTTCCCAGAAGAATTGAAATCATCATATCACAGTGATATATGCACAACCATGTTCATAGCAGCACAATTGGTAATAGCTAAGTCTTGGAAACAACCTAAATGCCCAACAACTGATGAATGGCTAAAGAAGATGTGGTTTTTCTACACCATGGAGTACTACACTGCCATAAAGAAGGATAAACTAGAGTCATTTTCATGTAAATGGATGTTCCTTGAGAACATACTAATAAGTGAAATAAATCAGACACTTATTAGTACACATCGAATTGTTTCTCTGATATGAGATACCATAAGTGTAAATAAGGACAAAGGGGTAGAATAGATATTATGTTTAAAAAAAAGAGATAGTATTCAAAAGAGAGGAGAACTATATAGGGAAAAGGGGGATAAAGAAGAAGGTTAAAAGAAAAGTAAAATGAAAGGGAAAAAAAATGGAAAAGTGTAAATAAACTTGTTGCAAATAGAGAAGGTGGGTGAATGGAAGGGTGGGGAGGGGATGAGGGAGGAAAGCCAAGATACAGCATGTACAGGTACAAAATAACCATGCTGATTATGATCATTATGTATACAATGTACCAATACATGTTCTTGGTTAAAAAAAGAAATTGGAGCAGGGTTATAGCAAATACATGGTGTATAGTTGAGTAGGACATAAAACCACATTGTTTTAAGCCATTACATTTTTGATCATTTGTTATTCAACATACAGGTGTTATTTACATGATCTGAAATAGCTGTTTCACTCTCTTGCTCTCGAACTTGACACTTGGTTTTCACATCTCGCTATAGGATGACTCCATTCTTTCAGTTTTATGAGATCCTTGAAGTCATTTTTGACTCCTTCCTTTCCTGGAAAATTTCAGGAAATTTTGCCATTTGAAATACGTATACCAAGAAACAGTCATGAGTAACTCCTATTTCTTCATGTTAATTCACCATTCTCTCTTGTCACATTGTTTCAATAACCTCCTTTCTGACCCAGCTCCAGCCTCTTTCCTTGTTAATCTTTCTGTAATCTAGTATACATGATCACTTTTAAGAGGCAGGAGAGATCACAGCAGTCTTCTAATTGATGCTCTCTGATGTTTTTCCGTCACAATGGAGAAAAATCAAATTCCACTCAATAGTCAGTAGACCCAGTGTGATTCATCCAACCCTTCCATCCACTGTTCTCCATGCTGCGACCTCATCTTTTAAGACTCTCCCTGTTCCTCACTAGCTGATAGTTATACTGGCCTCTCATGATTCCTTGAACACACTATGTATGTATTTTAGTCATTTTCTTATCATTGTGACCTAATATCTGACACCCACAAGTCAAAGGAAGAGAGGTTTATTTTGACCCTTGTTTCGGTCCAAGGTCCCCTCACTCCCGAGAAGAAACAGCATGTTAGAGGGACAGGGTAGGGGACAGCTGCTCAGTCACGTCTGCCTGAAACCAGAGGACAGAGGGAGGAAAGGGGAAGGAGACACACCTTACTGGGTCCTGCCCACAGTAACCTGTCTTTTCTGACCACTCTCCTAAGGTCACATTAGCTATATCATCTCCATGATTCAATCAATTTCAAAAGCCCACCTGTGCCCACATGAGGCTTGGCGAGCAGGCATCTAGATATAAACCATAACAACAATATGCTTCTGTTCCAGGCCTCTGCATTTCACTTTTTGCTTCCACCTGCAAGGTTATTTCCCTCAATATATATGGCTCAATTTCTCACTAATTTCTTTTTTTTTTAAATTTTAAACCAAGAGCATGTATTGGTACATTCTACATACATTGATCACATTCATTACATTTATTCTGTACCTATACATGGTGCATCTTGGTTCTCCCCCTCCCCCCCCCCCCCCCCCCCCCCCCCCCCCCCCCC
>PVJO010014115.1:0-49388 GCA_004026905.1 Hystrix cristata
GTTTTCTTTTTCTGTAGATGAATCATAAATGCATTTTCTGTTCATAGGTCCATCAATTTAATTGCATTTAACTGCAAGGAAAGTACTAGAAGTAACTTTTTAAAGACTTTTGGGCTCAAGATTCTGATACACAGAATTTAAAACTCTTCAGGCTTCGGGCGCTTCCAGCAGAAGTGGCTCACAGCCAGCCACACCAGAGCTAGGGTAATTTTTAGAGAAAAAATAGTTATTAGAAATGCGGTAAAGGATAGAAAGTAAAACTTTCTTTTATAATTTTAGAGTTGTTTAAAAGTAACAAAAGAAGAAAACCTGCAACACAAAAAGAGCATTAGACAAAGAGATTTAAGACTTGCAGAAATAGAGAAGACAGCAAGAAATAAATTAGGAGCATATGAGTAAGAAAAGGATATTAAACCAAGGTAAGTAAAAGAGATAGAGAAAAATGAAAGAAAATATTGCTTTTAGGAGCAGTCTAAAATAATGACATAGATTCTGTTTGCTTATGGAGTTCAATTTAAGAATTCTTTCATGATAGGCAGCTAACACAGTAAATGATTCTAACCTGAATCACATGCTTGACTTTAGTACTAGAGATCTGTGTGATCATCGCCAAGTCCTAAATTTCTTCCATATGTAAGATTCTCCAATATGCAACATTTTTCAGTCATTGCTTAGCTACTTCTATTTGAAATATAGGATTTATTTTTATCAATCAGAAGATTGAAAAGAGTTCGCTGGATAGTGTTTAATATTGATTTAGAGTGAGTTTTTCTGTCCAAGTGAATGTTGGAGAAGCCCAGGCAAAAATTAGGGGGTGAGAGCACGTTTTAAAAGTCAGGAATGTAGAATGTTGATGTATTGATTCTAGTTGCCTTCTGGGGTCCAGTACAGACCATAAGTGACTATGTCATTACCATCACTTTTGTACATAATATATACAATCTTAGGCTGCAAAAGGTGACCTCTTATTGTACAGGATGCAGGGTGGTTTCTTATTAATTGTGAAACCCGGGCTGGTTACAGTGGTTAGAAACCCACTGAGTGGTTAGAGTGCTTGCCTACCATATGCAAGGCCCTGAGTTCAATCACTAGCACCAAAAAAAAAAAAAAAAAAAAAAAAAGTGAGGCCCTAGTTATTAGCAGGTGGAAGATGGAGTGCAGCAGCAATGAGCTATGCTATCTGAGTTTCTGTGTCTTCTACAAGGAACAGACTATGAGGAAATGGTTCCATAGGTTCTAGGCATCAGTCTTTTTGCTGTCATCTATCGCAATTATTTTTTTATTCAAATATATCTAAGAAGACCCTATGAGTCATTTTTGCACTGAGGTTGGAGGATGGTTAGAAAATTATCCTGGAATCCTATCAGTCAAACCCAAATTTAGCATCTCCTAAAACACAATCATGAACAGAACTTGTATTGCACAGAAAATAGTACCAAGAATAAATAAATGGGATCACGTCAAATTAAAAATCTTCTGCACAGTAAAAGAAACAACCAACAAAATGAAATCCCTCAGACAGAAGACTGATATCTAAGATACACAAGGAACTCAAAAAATTAGACCATCAAAAATAAAAGGCCAAATCAAAAAATGGGCAAATGAAACGAAATGAAATGAAATGAATAGATACTCCACAGAAGAAGGACAAATGGCCAACGAATACATGAAGAAATGCTAGTCAGTTAGATAGATGCAAATTAAAATGACACTAAGATTCCATCTAACCACAGAAAGAATGGTTATCATCAAAAATCAAACATTACATGGTGGAGAGGCTGCAGAAAAAAAAAATTCTTCTGCACTCCCACTGGGAATATAAACTAGTACAATCATTATGTAAATCACCGTGGTGATTCTTCAAAAAATGGAAACTAAAAATTTCATTTGACCCAGCTATTCCCCTTCTAGCTATCTTTCCAAAAGAGTTAAAGACATCACACTACAGTGATACATACACACCCATGTTCATAGCATCACAATTCATAATAGCTAAATCTTGAAAGCAGCCTCTTTGCCCATCAACAAACAAATGGATAAAGAAAATGTGGTATTTACCATAGATTACTACTCTGCCATAAAGATAAACTGAGTTATTTGTGGGAAAATGGATGTACCTTGAGACCATGATGTTAAGTGGGATAAATTAGACACGCAAGCTTAAATGCATCATTTTTTTTAATATGAGAAACCCAAAATATGAATAAAGGGCAAAATAAAAGACAGATATTAGGAGGTAAAGAGATAGATCTTTCTTACAGGGAAAGGGGATCAAGAGAAGGAGAGCAGAAGAGGGAAAGAGGATAAAAAAAGGAATTAAGGTGTGTTAGGTACATGTACCAACTCACCACAAATAATGCAAACATTACTTACTATAAACATGTATTTATAAAGTACAAAAATAGAAACACAAGAAAGCAATCATCAAAGTTTCTTTCAGCCCAGGTTAGGTATCTTGTGTGTGTGGTACTGAGTGAATGAACCCAGGGCTTTCTTGCTAAGCTACACCCATAGTCCTTGTGGCAGGCTGACTGTGGCCATTTGGCACAGGACCACCCAGCTGGACTGAGTTAGCTTGGTTCTGGGCATAGAAGATCCACCTGAAGCTTACTGCAGTTGGAGCATAAAGGAGAATGAGAGCAGGAAATTGCAGGCAGCTGTTTCCCAGGAGGAGCTCTGTCGTTGCTGGTTTCCCTGAAGGAACTTGACTGTTCTGGTCGTAGGCTCCTTAGTCTTGTTGGGGATGGCTGCTGTTCTCTTTGGGGGAAGTCTGGCCTTCATCTCTTCCTTGAGCACCATATCTTGGTTCCAGTATAGATTCTTCAGCCTTTTAGTGCAGACATAGACTTACGCGGGACACTGCCGAGGGCTGCCGGCCCTCGATTGGATTTTTCAGGTCTCGAGCACATAGAAAAACATTTAGCACTCTTTCTGTATTTGGCTGGTGTGTGTGAACGTTGTAACTTGTAAATATCCTATTAAATCTGCTCTCTTGCAAACCGTTGACTCTAGAGACCATCTGACGAATACAGACCTTTTGAAAAATTTTATATTTTGAGACAAGATCTCACTAAGTTGCTAAGCTCCTAGGCTGGGCTGTACTTGACAACCTCCTGCCCCAGCCTCCCAGAGTTCTGGGATTACATGTACACCTGGCCCAGCAGTTTAATATCTTAAGAAGGATGAAAATGTACTATAGTAAGTTCTGATACAAAAAGCTGATTGCACCTCAAATCTGAAAGAACAAGAGCATATCCTTCTTTCATGAATAGCTTTCAATTATTTTCTTTCCATTTTAGTTTACTTTTGTCTTCAAAATGACTCACACATATAACTTGAAAATTCAATTAATACTACTTTAAACATAATGACAAAAATAGTACTTTTTCTTATCCCCAAACTCCTTTCATTTGCATTCCACAGAGGCTTCTATCTTCAACCTGTTTAGCTGTGTAATTTTGTAACTATCTCCACATTTCTAAATCATATGTGTATACTACTATTTTTTCAGTTTTTAATACTGCTTATCGAACCTGCATTTTAAGCAGTGTCTCAAATCACTCACTCTTCGCACCTTTCAATATAGGTATAATATAATGTGGGCTTAGACCATTATTCAATGTATTGATGCTGTATTTAATGTCTATATTACTTTGACTAAGTATCCATTCACTGTTGAGCCGGATAGTCCACTCGGATTTCATTTCCTCTCTTGATCTATTAAAAGGATCCTTTCTAAAAGTCTATGGGCCAAATCAGCTTGTTTCTGCTCTTTCCCTTTGGCAGCAACAGTTTCAAGTTCCATCCATCTGCTGAGTAATTTACCACTGCTTTAAAGGTTCTGTGCTTCAAAACAGTACCTTTATTAATAAGTATTACTCTTAAAATTTCTTATAATTATTTTTATACTTACATACTTGATAATATATGGAGCATAATATACTAGTAATTCATAGTTATTAACTATTACTTATGCATGTATATATCACATATGCTGACTAATTTGCATTCCTAATGGAAATGAAGAGCCTTAAGATCAGTAGTTCTTGAATAAAGAGGCCAGGTATAATGCACATAACAATTTGAAAATTAGGCTATATAATAACTGTTTCTATTTATTTGGCATTAATTAGGTCATTGGTACCATACCAATGTACGGTACCAATGTTTTGATCTTTCTTAGAATGATATTTCTTAATCCTCATAGATTTCCAAGATTGTTATTATTTTTAATTTATAGATTAGTAAACTAAGAGTTTAAAAAGTGACTTCCAGTTCTGTGTAGGGGTACATGCCTATAATCATAGCTCCTTGGAAGGAAAAGGCAAGAGAATCACAAGCTCATTGTCAGCCTGGGAAATTTAGCAGTATCATATCTCAAAATAAATTTGTGTTTAAAAAGGGGTATTGATGTAGCTCAGTGGCAGAGAACTTGCTTAGCATGCACAAGCCATGTGGGTCAGTCCTTAGTACGGGAAAAGTGACTTCCCCAACCCGTAACGTAAAAATGGCGCAGGTAGTTAAAAATCCAAAACTAATACTCTTTTCGCTATTCCAGATAATAATAGAACGATGTATTTAAGCAAAGGAAAATTTTTCTTATATATTGCTAGATGAAAATCGATATAACTGCTGTGAAAGGAATTTGACAGTACTTGTTATTATTTAAAGCTTATGTATTTGTTAATGTATAAATTACATTTTTGAAAATACATTCCACAAATTTAGGTGCACATGTGATGTGCTGTAAAATAATTCATAAGGCAATAAACACACAATCCTACAGTGGCATACTATGCTCCTGGAAAGAAAGTAAATATATTCTTATATAAAATCGTTCCTGCTTGTCACAAAGATTATGTTCCACATTCCATGGAGGATCTTGAAATCAGAGATAGTACTGAAACTATCTGTATATACTGTGGTTTTTCCTATACATACTATCTATGGTAAAGTTTAACTTATAAATTAGATACAGCAAAAGATTAGCAATATATACGTGTGTGTGTGTGCGTGCGTGTGCGTGTGTGTATTTGCATGGTACCTGCCCTCCTCTTTGTGACAGTTTGAGATGATATGATGCCTACATAAGGAAAAAAAGAGAGTTGAATGAGCTTTTATCACATGCTATGGCCACAACTATTTCTGGGTGATTGTGACAGCAAAACTGGCATGAATTTTTTTTTTTTCTTCACAAGTGTCTAGGTAGAAAATTCATTCTTACCCTAGATCTTAGTCACCTCAGCCTTTGATTATTTTTCTTCCTTATTACACTGAGGACTTTCTCTTTTGCAGGAAGAGATGCACCAGTGATGGCAAACCGCTGGCTGTGAGCATGTACCCTACGTTCGCCATCACTGGGATACACTTTATGGCTTCTCTTTGGCATATCTGAAATTCCTGCATCTCTGTCCCTGTGTTTTGTGTCTATTATTGAGTAAAATAAGGATTATTTGAACATAAGCAATGATACAGTGGCAATCTACCTGATAATTGAGATGGTTTCTAAGTGACTAATGAATGAGTAGCACACACGGCAAAGAGATGATTTGCATTTCACCCTACACAGTAAGAAATTACAAAACTTCCTCTCTCAGAATGATGAATCATTTACAACTTATGAATTGTTTATTTCTGGGATTTTTCATTTAGAATCTCGGGCTATTTTTGACTGAGAGAAACTAAAACTACAGAAAGGCAGCCTACAGATAAGTGTAGAACACTCTGCTGATTTGAAAACCAAACTCTGATTAAGAAAACAGAATTAATATGCACAAAAAATGGGAAGAGGTGGGAACAGAATGCCGTTTGTATGTTTGATGTCCCAATCTTGTAAATTGTTGCATATTTGTATACATTGCATTAAATCTGCTTCTCTAATAGGCACTGATTGACACAGTGTCAAACAGCCATGGGATACAAGCATGTTCAGATGCACTTGTGTGTCTCTGGGTGAACTCTCACTGGGTACCTCGAAAACTAGTAACTGGATAATAATGTGTGCTGGCAGCCGAGAAGAGGCCGGATGGATGACAGGTGTTAAGAATGTGACTTTACAAAATACAACTTTTATATTTAAAAATACTTAGATGAGTATGTTTCATTTTCGGAATGTGTTAAAAGGTCCAAGTTTTTTTTAGAAACAGTGACTATGCTCTCAAACAAAAACTACCCATAGTATGTACATGTTTAAGGGACCCCGTAAACCGTGTATCTAAATAATTTAAATTTGAATACCGTTGAGTCATTTTGGGAAGACTGTGAAAGATAAAGCAAGGCAAGGAAGCAGGAGCATAAGAAGAATTGGGCAGCGGGCAGTGAAACAGTGCGAATGTCTGTCCTAATTTTGCCAGCATCTGTGCTGCTCCCAAGCATGTTTACATAAACCCTTGATGTTGCCAAGCTCTAGCAAAGAAAGGAGTCCTCTAAATCAAAGCTGGGACGAATGCTCTAGCTCAGCTTTAAAGCTGCCATGACTGGGTGGACTGACCACATGTGTACCCAACTGTTGGTGGCATCTTGGACAAATGAGGGGCTACAAAAGACAGATAAAACAGGGAGTGCCTCTACCATTCAGACAGTTCCCAGCCCTGCTTTCCTCACCTGGTCCCTTGATAGCTATTGTCTTTACTCAGATACAAACTTCTGCAGCATTTGTAACTATTTTCTCGCAACTCACGAACTGTCTCTTATGCAATCTGAAACTCAAGATGGCAGATAATCTATGAGCATTTAAATAGGTTTCTCATATTTAATATCCTACAGCAAAACATACCACACAAGAAGTAGTTCAAGTTGATTTTTACTATGGTTATTGATAAAAGTATAGCCAAATCATTAGGGTTATTGTTGATAAGTTACTGATATCAGGTTATAATTTTGGTCTTTGAAATCTCTTTTTTTTTTTTTACTTCTTCCTTTCCTATTTAAATCTTTTTTTTTTTTTAATTTTAAACCAAGAACATGTATTGGTACATTTTACATATAATGGTTACATTCATCACATTTATTTTGTACCTGTACATGATGCATCTTGGTTCTCCCCCCTCTTCCCCGCCCCTCCCCTCTGTTCCCTCCTTCTCTAATTAGAGCAGGTTTATTCTTAATTTTCCATATTTTCCCTTTACCTTTTCTTTCCTTTGTTGCCTTTCTGCTTTTCCCCTTCTTTCTTTCTAGTACTCCTCTCCTTTGTATATTATCTTCCTTTTATATAATATCTATTACACCTCTTTGTCCTTATTTACAGTTACGATTTCTCATATCAGAGAGACAATTCGATGTGTATTCATGAGTGCCTGGTTTATTTCACTTAAAAGTATGTTCTCAAGGAACATCCATTTATATATGAATGACTCTAGTTTGTCCTTTTTTATGGCTGTGTAGTACTCCATTGTGTAGAAAAACCACATTTTCTTTAGCCATTCATTGTTGTTGGGCATTTAGGTTGTTTCCAAGACTTAATCTCTTGATTCTATATTAGAATTTTGATTCTGTACCAAAAAAGAAAAAAAAAAATCTCTGATGGACTTACTCATCTTCAGATCAGCCTGATCAAGACTGTACTTGGGACTGAAATCGCACATAAATCCTTTGATGTTCTTCCTCTTATACGAACTAGTTTTTCTTCTGTATAAAGAGAAATGCACTGTGTAGTTGAAAATTGCTAAGGCAGTAGGTCTGAAATGTTCTTAACTAAAAAATAAAGAGGAGAATTTGAGGCGATGGGTATGTTACAGTTGAATGGGCCAGAAATAGTCTAGGTTCTTGTGTACAATGAGGAAATAATTCCAAGCATACACTCTGTAGTAGGTAGAAGGTGGCTGCGTTTATTGAAGATCTCCAGGAAGGTAGCAGCCAGAAGGACAGAAAGGGAAAAGGTTAGGAACAAAGAGTGCAAGGGCCAGAAGGCACATGTGAGTGAAAAGGCAAAAGGGAGATGGCGCGTCTGCTACCTCACGCTTCTCGAATTTAAAGCCCTCTCTGACTTCTAGCTGCCTCCCACTGAGTTTCTCACTGGCATCAGAACCCTGCCCCCTAGGGCGGGGCGATCACTTAGGCTTTTAGTTATTATGTTTTGTTCCTCCTTTAAGAAAATGGAAGCCTGGATAATCATTAAGATGTTTACGTTGATAGTTAAGCTTTGGGGGAAGGGAGTGGCTCACTCAGCTCCTTTGTTTCTAACTGTACTAGATATGTTAGTTTGATTTAATAATTTCACAATGTCTACATGCATCATTGTGTGCTATACATATGCACAGTGTTTAATATCTTAATAAATCTGATAAAACATATTAGAAGATACATACAATTTCTATTCAGTTATTTTTGGACATACATATTCCATTATATTTGGACATACATATACATTTACAAGAAAATGTTATACAAAGGTGTTTAGAAAATAAGTTCTCAAGTTTAAAGTAATCCAAACTTTATCCCTAGTCCTATTTAGCATCCTTGTTATGACTGACAGATGAAACCCCATGGCCACACTTGGAGTCAATTTCACAGTCTATGCCTATCCACCAAAGAGCAAAGGAAGGAAAGCAAAAATATACACTCATATATTTTTACTTTTAATTGAAAGACAAAAAAATCATTACATATTGAGATACATATAAGATACTTATATTAAGATATAAGATACTTAATTCCATTATACCTAGGTTTTTTGCAAGCCATTTGTAATTATGAATCATAGTTAACAGTCTTCGTAGAAACGTTCACATTCAAGGCGTCTGAGACAGCTGTTTCCCCTGCTTACTTGAAGGTGCAGCTCACAACATTTGATCTTCCCCAATGGGTCTCCTTTGTTAAGGAATGTTTCCTGCTTAGTCAGCTATTCGGATTCTAATAGAATCATAGGTTATGGGAAGAGGAGTAGGTGGAAGATGGATAGACTCAAAGGAGCTCCTTAAAGAAGCAGTCGAAGTAATTTTCTGTGAGAAAGGGGGGAAATAATTACAAAGAAATTCTTCTTGAAAAGATCAATAAGTAGAAAATTACCCTTTGAACCCATTGTCATAGAAAAATCTATTTTATAATATTTTTCTCTCCAGAAGAATAATTTTTAAATTGGTTCATATTGTCTAGTACAACTTTTTCACATAAATCAAAAGAAGTCCACAAAACATCAACCCAAAAAGAAGGATTTTGTTTTGTTTTGTTTGTAAGAAAAAATATATACCAAGTAGGAAAAGTTAAAATTATTTCTATCATAGTGTTCTATTCGTAAAGTTTAGTAATATATATAGTTATATTTTATAAACTGAAGAACTAAGCTGAAATAGAGGAAAATTATAAAATGTAGTAAAGAGTTATTATACGTTAGTTCTATTACATATGAAGAATTATTACATTTGATAATATTGTCATCAGAAAATGTACCTTTGACTAATCCAGGCCTCTGAAAAAAAAAAAAAATCTAAGAAAGTCTATCTTTTTCTCTTTGGACCTATAAATTTAGCTTTATTGAGAGATTATTTATATCCATTAGTATTCAATAATCTTATATTTTGAAGATGACTGAGAAATATATGCAGTTGTGTATTTTTAATTGCACATCAATTAGAACATTTCCACTAATCAAAAAGTTGCCTTGTAATCCATATCTCTTTGTGATCAGTATCCTTCTCTCATCCCTGTTCCTGACAGTCACTGATCTTCTCTCTTCCTGTATGGTTTTTTTACTTTACCAGACAGTATTATAAGTGGAATAATACAACATACTGTATGTTTGGCTTTCTCCTTTCACAGAGCATAATGCTTTTTTATACTATTGTTACATGTATAAGTAGTTAAAATATTTAGTTACTGAAAAATGTTCTGTTCTATGGATGTGTTACAGGTTGTCTATAAATATATCAGTTGATGGATAGTTGGGTTATATTTTTTTTCTTTTTTTGCCGGGGATCGAACTCAGGCCCTTGTGCTTGCAAGGCAAGCACTCTAATCACTGAGCTAAATCCCCAGCCCCAGTTGGGTTATATTTTATTATGAATAAAATAACTATAAAATAATTCAAGTATGGATATCTTTGAGGCCATACCTCTTAATTAAGCTTGTGTAAGAAGGTAGGAATAGAATTGTTGACTCATATAGTAAGTGTATCATTCACTTTATAAGAAAATATAGATTCCGTCAAAGTCGCTAGTCCATTTTACATTTCCTTAGTACTGCCTATGTATTTCAGTTGCTCCTTATTCTCATCAATATCCTGTGTAGTTTTAAACCACTGAATTATTTTGGCCATGATCATCAGCAAGAATTTCATGTCACACTGTACCCATTATGCATTCTTATAACTGAAACATATTTAAGAAATTACTTTTTACTGTCTTTTACATTTTGTTAAAAAATATAATGTCTTAACTACCCAATTAATTTCATAATTTACTAACGCTTTGACCCAAACTTTGTCTCTAATTCTGTCGGTATCTAATTCTGGACTTTGCTCATTTTTATATATTATGATTTTTCTCTGTCAGGAATCAGTTGCCTAGGATCAGAAGGAAAAGCAGGCTGATGAATTAATCCGGGTTTGGAGTTTTGCCAATGGATGAGATTAATGTAAACAAGGCAGGAGACTGCTAGCATGTGGTGGAACTCTGAACCCAATCAGGGCTGCACACTGTATTGGAGGATGGACTGCACTGGCCATCATTCGGACTCCTTGTACAGCCGTAATTCTCAGCCAAAACAGTTACTCCCTTTTCTCTGTACCTTCTCAAACTATTTTGTTCGGTCTATCAGTAAATGGATGGGATTAGGAAAAAATAATTTATTAGTAATGATTAACTTTTATTTTAGAAAGAAGACTGACATTATTATCTAAAGCTATAAGGTTTAACTATTTTAATTTTTTATACATTGTCTTTCATCTTTTTTCCATATTTGTTCTGGAATTACGTGTGGTAAGATAATAGATGACTGGAATGAGAGAGACTAAAGGTAGTGCATAACGCCGTACTAATGTGATAGTCAGTCTGGAGATAGTAGGTTCATAAAAGATTATATGGGTGTGTGTGTGTGTGTGTGTGTGTGTGTGTGTGTGTGTTTATTGCTGATTTGGGTTCATTTTCAAAATCTTGTATTCTGGCCTCTGCTTTTCTATTAAAATTCACCAACATCATTCATTCCATCAATGAGGATTCAGCTAAAAGGTTAGCTTTTCAAGGTTTTATATTAGAAAAAACTGTGTAGAGTTGCAGAAATCATTAGTGCACTGATTCAACCTTTCAGATTAGGAAAAGAACATAGTCCAAGGTCGCTGAATAAATTATTCTGTATCAGAAAAAGAAAATTACACCCTGACATGGTATGATTTTAATAAAAAATGAAAATGGGATTTATGACCCCTCTTTCTTTAGGCTACTAATGTTCATGGCCAAAGGATGAATCTTTTCTGTGACATTAAATGTGAGGAGAGCTACACAAAATGTTGCCAAAAAGAGAGGCAAATTATATACACTCATATATTTTTATACCCATCTGCTATCACAGTGAAGCCAAATACATCTGAGGCAAATCAATCAGTCCAAATAAGTTCATTTTTTTTTAGTACAATAGTGAATAAATGAGATGTAGTTCTAACAGTTAGCAGAAAGCAAACAACGATGTTGATTGGAATGACGTGGCAGCCATTTAAATTGTACCACTGACACAATTGAACACAGCTCTTCTGGGGAGTATTAACAAGCTAATATTGATCTTAAGTGATATATTGTATTGTGTTTCTAGTAAGACACCTCTAAATATATTAATGAATACTGTCATTAACAATTTATAGAATAAAGTAAATGCATATGGAAAGCATAATATAAAGATATAGTAAGTATAAGGGAGCTGTTGCCTGATATGGCTTTGGGTCAGCTCACATTTTGCCCTGATCAAATTTGAGAAATTGGTTAAAACCAATAAGATGAAATCTATTCGGTACAAATGTAAAATGGCTCAGTGATAGCAGAAATTAACAGATGCCCTCATTCAGAAGGATGAAAGCTGAGACAGACTCTGTAGGATGGTTGGATGCATGGATTAATGAAGCTATTAATAAGATAACATTTTACTGAATATGTCATGGAGGAATATCTCCCCCAGCAGTTAATATTTTCATTTAGACTTTAAGAGAAAACATTACAACTCTACAATATCAAGATGCTGCTTATCATTTTTTAAAAAAATTCTTGACAAAATAGAACATCCTACAGCATAATGAATAAAGAACTTCCTCCTACTTAACCACCTTTTGTATGTAGGGGAAAATCTTTCATAGTAAAATATTTACTTGATATTTCTAATACATTTTCTAACTCCTCTTCAGTTTGTCTCTTTTTTCTGCCAAGTCCTTGAACCTTCCATCTGTAATTCTGCCTCCATTCCCTACCTACTTATAGTCCCTATAATTATGTGCCCTATAATTAATCTCCTGTTTCCATTTTTGCTCAAATGTTTTCACTTGCAAGATATGGAAAACATACCTCCCACCAACGCAGTGCCTTTCCCTCGGGCTTGATTTTTCATTGAACTCTAGCATTTGGCATCAGAGTCCATCTGCTTCTCTTTGGAAATACTTTTTTCTTTATGCTTTTGCCACAGTGATGGTGAACCTTTTAGAAACGAGGGCCCAAACCATGATTGAAAACCCACTATTTATAGCAAAGTGCCAGCACTGCAGTTAAACCTGAATACTGAGGTTTTAGCTTAGAAAAAACTCTACATTAACATGTTTTGTCCTAAAACAAAAATAAAAAGCATGTGTGCCATAGTTTCGCCATGACTGCCCTAGATCCTTGCTCCTTGGTCTTCCATGCTCTGGCTCTCCCTTCCTCTGGTCACTTTTACCAAGTCCTCCACTGTTTTTCTATGTATTAATATCACACCGAGGAGACGCGCACTGCCTCTCTGTAGTCTGAGCATCCCTCTGTAAACTCGGTCCCAATAAAAAATCAGAGGGACAAAGTTTAACAAAAGGAAGACACATTGTTTGTAACAAGGAAAAGGAAAGGGAGAAGAAATGAGAAGAAAGATGGATACCTGGATAAGAAACAATCAGGTAGGGGACTCCGGAAAGTCAGAGGACCCGTGGGCCCTTGTTCCCAGCTGCTTTCATAGGGGGCACCAGAGAGCCTTCCCCGCAATACACACCCGGAACTTGCCATAACTGGATTGGCTTCTGGGCACCTCTGCCTCTCATTTCTTCTAGTGGTCTGCATGCAGCTTCTTTCTTTCTGTGTGTTTACTTGTCCTTGACCTGCCTTTTAAGGTCTTATCTTCATAGTGGGCAGCTAGTTGACAAGGGGGTACCCTATTCATAGTGAGCTTACAGTTAGTAAGGGGTCATGTGGATCTCTATTGCACACTATAATGATCCTAAAGTGAATATAGTGACTCTAGAGTGTCTGTATGTGTGTGTGTGTGTGTGTGTGTGTGTGTGTGTGTGTGTGTATGTGCATAGATGTAAGTACATACTGCCTTAAAGTTAGTCACACCCCCTTTGTTCCTGTTGGCAGTGGGGGTGACTTATCCTTTGTACCCGTGGCTTTCTCTCTGTGTCCTACCTGTCAGCTCTTTTTTGGTCACTTTGCAAGCCCCAAGATTGTTTGGTGCCTTTCTTTATCTGGCTTTTCTCTCTTTCTCTACTCCTGGCCTTGACCTGTTTCCCAGGGGAATTTCCCTAGGGAAGTTTGTTTTTAACTCCTTCTAGTCAACATTACTTAGAAGACCTAATGAGAACCCTATTTTGTTGTTTTTCCTGTCAACAGACCCCTGACCCTACACTAACAATGAGATTTCCTAAGTCAGTGTGCTTGATTCTTATTTTTCCTTTTCGTCTATATTCTTAGTGTAGATATGTATCCCTAGATTGAGGGAAAAACATATATTATATATATATGTATATATATCTCCAACTACTCACAAGGGATTCATTTAGCATCTCTATTATTATCTAATTGTCTAATATACATCTTCAGCTTTGACCTCTTACTCTGGTCCTTGCTCAATTATTCTGTTAGCTTAAAATGTATATTTGTTTGAATTTCCAGAGCTATCATAAATTTAACATTTTTTGCTAGAAGCAGGATTCTATTTGTAAGTACAGTAATACTTCTCCTCGTGAATGCTTCTGTTTACAAACAATTTGGTTTGCAAACAAAAGCATCTGGCAAAATTTTGTTTCTGTTCTCAAACTCCACATCAGGTGATACACACAACCACAGCCCTCTTTCCCACACAAACAGAAATGCAACTATCTTTCCCCAAAATCATAAAACAAACTAAGTTCATAAACCGAGGTACTGCTCTATTTTCTTAGTTCATTTGTATAAACAGGAACACCATACTCCCTCTCTGCTAGATTATGACTCTTTTATTTTCCTTTTCCCTCATTTTTTTTCTACCAGGTGCTTCAGATTAGACCATTTCTCTACAGTCCCTGTGTAATCACTGTGCTCTGAGCATTGTGCAGTGTCTAAATGCCGGGAAGGCCTCCTTCAAATTTTCTGTAACTTTATGAGTCTATCCTCAATCTAGCCTGCATTCTTTTGCTCCACTGAATGTCCTGAACACACATTCCATCTTTTTTTTTTCCCTGATTAAGAATTTCCTGTAATTCTCAAGGCCCAATGCATCCAGTTAAAGACCTTCTTCCTGTAGCCCAGTCTTTAACAATCCATTTAATTTACTTAACAATTTAATTTTCACTCATTTCCAATATAAATCTACTTTAATTAGACTATCTTCATCTTATTTCCCCTTTGTGTCTTATACATGATGATCACTGTATCTGAAATAGCAATTGCTCAATTATAGACTGAAGATTATACATAAATATGTGGTAACCAGTGAATTATCTCTAAAATACACATCTTTTGTTTCTTTGGATAAATTATGCCAAATTTCACAGATATTTTATTGTTTTAAAAATCATTGTAAAATCATTGAGTTATTCACAATAACTATAATGCATATTCCTAAAAAAGTTGAGAACATCAGTGCAGTTTGCTGGGCGCACATGTATATTATTAAGAATGCTCATTCTGGGATTGTGGCAGAGCACTAGCTTAGCAGGTGCAAGGCCCTGAATTCGATCCCCAGCACCACCCCCAACCCCCAAAAGAAGAATGCTGTTGCTAACTCAGCATGTGTCAACACGGGAAAGTTCCTCTTCCACGTGGAAAAAAGGAAACTGTTGGAATGCTCATGGTAGTACGGAAGAATTTGTTGGTGTCATAGGTATAACTTCAATGTTATTTTTTCAGAGTCTTCATTTTCAACTGCAGAAAGTTTTGCTTTCACTTCTAAATAAATCATAAATTAACTCCATCATATTCAATTTAGCTTTTTTGAGTGGATTCATCAGTGCTGCAAATGCAGTGATATATCGGTATCAGCAAACTGTTGGCTATCTTAGTCAACGTACAAGAAACGGTTCACATATTCGAATGTAGTCTGTAAATGAGTCTTTGCTGGTTTAAAGAAATGACCCTCTGTTTCACTGCGGCTCCTCCTGTCTTGAGGTGAGCTCTGTCTTCGCCCCTGGATTTCGGCAGCATTTATAATTATTATGATGAACACATCATGATACAGCATAGTAAAAATAATGTCATTCTGTCACTTTCAGAAACTGATTTCTAACTGGGCTCATTTTTTAAGTGGATCATACAGCTTCTGCTATATATGTTGGAGAATATTTGTGATAAAGCTCTGAGCCATTATATAAGATGTTTCTATTGCCCAGAGTTTAATGAAGAAGACACGTGTAAGCCTGGAGGGGTCACTTTTGATCATTACCACCCTATTCCAGCCCCATAAGTGAAGCATTCTCCAGAGGATGCAACTCCAGTACGACCATCAACTCTGTGCCTTTCAGTCTTCTCAGTGGCCGTCCCAGACACTGTGGGTGAAGAAATTCCCACTGTGTCATTTATAAATTCTAAGCAACCAAATACATGAGTTCAGAATATTAAAACAGTTTTTGCCTTTGGATGACAGAGTAACTTGTTATGTAGCAATTGCAGCTGAGACAGTGTCCTTTGTCAGTTACACGAATCGTCCCTCTTTGTAGCTTGCCTTTCTATTTTCTTAATGATGGCTTTTGATAAAATGAAATACAATTTTCAATCTTATTCTTCATGATTCATGTTTTCAGTGGTTCATTTTGACAAGTGCTTTCCTACCCCGAGGTCATGAAGATATGAAAGGTTATGCCAGCTCTTAGAAGTTTACCTTTATTTTTATTTTGCTTTTATTTTTAATCCTCAATCCAATCAAAATTAAGTGTATTTGTGAGTTAATATTCATTTTTTTAACTTATATATATTCTATTGATGCAACACCTTTAAAAAAATAAAAGCTGGTCTCTTCTCCACTTGTGTTCAGGTCTATTTTTGGATTATCTTTTTTCTTCCTACTGATCTATTTATCATTTTGCATAATAGCAGGTCTAAATTACTTTATAAGTCTTCATATGTGATCATATAGGTTTTTGACTTTGTTATTCTTCAAGAAACCTCAGTTTGTGGCTCTTTTGGGCTGTTTGTGTTTTCATTTTTAAGTTAGTTTTTCAATTTACACATATGTGTGCATAGATATATACACACACACATACATACATACACACCTGCCATGATTTTAATTGCAGTTAAATTGCACATATGGGGTAACTTGAGGAAAATTTACATCTTTACAATATTAGGTTTTAAGTCCATAAATAGGTTTATTCTTCCACTTAAGTATTTTTAGTTTCTTTCAATAATGTTATAGATTTGTCTGTGTAGAAGTACTATATGGAGGTTGTCCTACAGAGATGATATTTTCCCCACTGTAAAGAGTATTTCATTTTCTATTTTATTTTTATCTAATATATATTTGTTTTGTGTATATTTGTATGACCTTGAGTATAATGACTTTGCTAAAGTCATATGTTTAAAATAATAGTTACATCAATCTACTTTTGGATTCTCATCATATATAGTTCCTTTATCTGAAAATTATGATGTTTTTCTTTTTTTCTACTCTTTTTAAGAATTTAATTGTTTTATGGCCCTAAGTAGAACCTTTTTCCATTACTTAACAAAAATATTAAGAGACAGATCCTTACTTGTTTCCAGACTTGAGATACAGGAATTAATTTCCTTACAAAGTATAAAAATTGTTGTAAATTTTTATGTATATTTCATTATACTTAGTAATTTCCCTTGACATTCCAGTTTGGAAGATATTGTTCATTTGTTTTTAAATTATGAATGAAGTAGGATTCTATCATACCTTTTTTCTCTTCTATTTATGTGATTACAAAAGAATGTGCTCTTCCACATTCTTTTGTTAATATCGTGAATTATACTTAATTTTCAAATGTTAAAATAATGTCACATTTCCAAAATGAATGAAATTTTGTTGTGATGCGTTTTTATATATTTCTGGATTCTGTTTGTGATAGTTTTAATTAACTTGCATTTATGATTATGAGACAAATTGACCTATACTTTTCCATTCTTGAAATAGCTTTGTATAGCCAGTTATCTGCTCAGGTAGTTTCACATACATATATATGAACTTTCATATATAAAAGACTATAATAATCTTTTATATGTAAGCATACATATGTAAAGCCTCATATAAATATCCATGTTTTCATACCTAAATATATATTAGTTGCATATAAATATAACTCTTATGTGTATATGTGTGTACGTGTGTAGAACAAGATGGGTTTAGCTTTGTAAAGATAAACATATTTGTTTTCTTATGTGTTTTATTATTCTATCAGTGTCCACTATAGTTATCATCCCTTTAATAAAAAAAGTGTACTTTTTTTGGTGGTAGTGGTAGACTTTTAGTTAATAGAAGTCCTAAACTTCATTAGTTTTCTCCTCCTGTTGTTTTTCTGGTTTTTTGTTTGTTTGCTTGTTTCAGAATTCCATTCATAATATCACATGATATATCAGGATAATTTCTCTTATCCACCTCTCGGCTGATTCTTAGACTTTCCTTGTTGTTGATGATTTTAAAAGTTTTAGGGATTACAGGTTAAGTGTCTTGAAAAATATCCCTCTACAGCAAAAGCAGTTCTAAGAGGGAAATTTATAGTGATGAGTACCTACATCAAAACATCAGCGATCTTAAGTAAATAACCTAGTGATGCATCATAATTTCTTAGAAAAACATGGACAAACTAAAGCCCAAAGGCAGATATGAACTAATAAATACCAGTGCTTGAAATTAATGAAATGGAGACTAAAAGAACATTAAAGAGAATCAATACAACAAAGATTTTCTTTTTTAAAAGATAAACAAAATTGATAAACCCTTAGCCAAAGTAACCAAAAGAAAGAAAGGGAAGATGCAAATCAACACATTTAGAGATGAAAAGCAGAATGTTCCAACAGACACCACAGAAACCCAGAGGATCATTAGGGACTGGTTTGGAAGCCTATATTCTAACAAATTGGAGTATCTAGAAAAAATGAGTGCATTTCTGGACCCAACAAAACTGAACCGAGAAGTTATAAGTAAACCTGAACAGATTAATAGCAAGCAAGGAGATTAAAGTAGTAATAAAAATGTTCCCAACAAGAAAAGTCCAGGACTAGACAAGTCCACTGCTAAATTTTACCAGATCTTTAAAGGAGAACTAATACCAATGCTTCTCAAACTATTGTGTGAAAGATAAAGGAAAGAAACATTTCCAAACGCATTCTATGAGGTTGGTATTGCTCCAGTGCTCTGAACTATACACCAATATCCTTGGTGAACATAGATGCAAAAGCCTTTAGCAAAATACTTGCAAACAGAATTCAACAACATATTAAAAATATTATATACCTTAATCAAGTTGGCTTCATTCCAGAGATTCAAGGATGGTTCAATATACACACACTGATTAAAGCAATATACCACAAAAATAGAATCAAGGATAGCAACCAAATGATCATCTCAGCTGATGTAGAAAAATTCTTTAGCAAAGATCAACATTCCTTCATGATTCAAGCCTTGAAGAAAGGACCACACCTCAATATAATAAAGACTACCTATGACAAGTCCACAGCCAGCATCATTTTGGATAAAGGAAATCTGAAGTCATTTCCTCTAAAATCAGGAATGATAGATAAAATGTCCACTTCCCACTCGTATTCAACTTACAGCACTTGAAATTTTAGCTGGAGCAATTATACAAGAAAGAGAAATAAAAGAGATGTAATTAGGAAAGGAAGAAGTCAAATTATCCTTTATTTTGCAGGTAATATGATCCTATATTTACAGACCCTAAAGACTTCACCAAAAGACTTAGAGAGGAGATAAACAAATTAAGCAAAGGAAAAGTTTACAAAAACAACATTAGAAAACTCAGTAGCTTCTGTATATAATAATAAGCTAGCTTTGAAAAATATTAGGAAAATGGTTTGATTCACAATATCTTCTAAAAAATTAAAAATTAACCATCAAAACATTAACCTAAGAAAGTGACAGACTTCTACCACGAAAATTACAGAACAATGAAAAGGAAATTGAAGCAAACAGTTCCCTCAGATGATGGAGTGACCTGTGTTCATAGGTTGACGGAACTAATATTAAAATGGCCATACTACTGAAAGTGCTTTACAAATTTGTTGTGATCCTTATCAAAAAAACAATGATAAGGAAAAAAACCCTAAATTCATATAGAAAGCCAAAAGACCCAGAATAACCAAAGTAATCCTAAGCAAAAACAACAAAGCTGGAAGTATCACAATACCTAGTTTTAAATTATCTCCAAAGCCATAGTAACTAAAAACCATGGTACTGATACAAAAATAGGCATGTGGAATAATGGAATAGAATAAAGGACACAGAAACAAACTCACAACTACAACCATCTGATTCTGGACAGAAGAGCCAAAAACATAGGTTGGAAAAAAGATAGTCACTTTAACAAATATCCACATGTAGAAGATTGAAACTAGATTCCTACCTCTCACCCAGGAGAGAAATCAGCGCAAAATGGATCAGAGACCCAGCTATAAGACCTGGAACTTTGAATTTACCAGGAGAAAACATAGAGGAAGCGCTTGAAGTGCTAGCCACAGGCAAAGACTTCCAAAATGGGATTCCATCAGCACAGGAAATAATGGTAAAAATCAACAAATGGGACTACGTGGAACAGAAAAATATCTGCACAGCAAGGGAAAGAACCAATAAAATGAAAAACAGCTTAAGAATAGGGACCATCTTTGCCAGCCTTCTCTTCAGATAGAAGATTAATATCTAGAATATAAAGCACTCAGTTTAGCACCAAATAATCAAATAACAACTTCAATAAACCGGCAAACGAATTGAACAGACACTACTCAAAAGAACAAGTACGAATAGTCGATAAGACTTGGAAAAATATTCTTCATCTTTAGCCATTAGAAAAATGCAAATCAAAACTACACTGAAGAAGGGTTCACACATGGAATCCCAGCAGCGAAGGAGGCTGAGGCCAGAGGACTGTCAAGCCCTGTCTGGGTAATGTAGCAAGGCCGTGTCTGAAAATTAAAAATGGAAGGAAAAAAAAAAAAAGGCTGAATGTGTAGCTCAGTGGTAGAGTGCCCCTGGATTTAAGCTCCAGTGTGAGTAAAACAACAACAACAGCAACACATTGAAGTTCCATCTTAGCCCAGCCAGAACAGCTATTATCAAGCATACAAAAAACAAAAAAGGTGGTAAAGATGCAGAGGACAAGGAATCCTTGTATACTGTTAGTGGGAATGTAAATTAGCACAACCACTATGGAAAGCAGCACAGAAGTATCTCATAAAACTAAAAATAGAGCTTCCACATGACTCAGCTATGTAAGTATATATGGCTTTGGCATACATCTGAAGGACTCGAAGTCAGTATATTATAATTTACCTGCATACCATGTTTATTGCAGCACAATTTACAATAGCCAAGCTGTGGAACCAGCCCAGATGTCCCTCAGCAGGTGAACAGATAAAGAAAATGTGATACATATACATGGTAGAATATTATTCAGGCATAAAGAGGATTGAAATCTTATCAATTGTGAGAAAATAACTGGAACTGAAAGTTGGTATATTAAGCAAAGGAAGCAAATACAGATTCAGAAAGGTAAACAACGCAAGTCTTGCTCAACACATGGAATTATAGAAAAAGATGGCATGAAAGTGGAAGGGCAACTATTATTAGACAAGAGGTATAAATGGATGGAAATTGGGGCACAAAGAAAATGCAAGATGGCTATGATCGAAATATGTTATACATATGTATGAAAATAACACATTGAAATCCAATATTTTGAAAAATTAACATGTACTATTAAAATATATTTAAAAAAGAATCTCTCTCAAGTGGTATATGTCTGATGTTTTCCTGATTAGACTATTGTAATATATTTTTAGAAGAAAGGTCAGAGAAATAAAGTGTCATTCTTGTTACAGCACAGGAAAGGTATATATCGTATATATCGTAAATGCCACTTACAACCGTTAGGTTTGACCCGGATCACCTAAGGTGAGGTGTCTGTCTCAAGCAGCTTCACGGAACTGTCACTCTCCCCGTTGCTCACCACAGAGTCCTTACATAGAGAGAATGGCATTACCCTCCTTCGGGGCAGAGTATTTACAGATGTTGGAATTCTGTACAAGAGATGTGTCTGTTCAGTTTTATTCATTTAACCAGTCTGTACATATTTGGTTATATAATGACAATGAAAAAATACTTAATATTTAGATGATAATATAATATTATCTTATTTGTTTATTGCTTACATTGTGGCACAGTCGACCTTTGGGAACTGTGGTTTATGTTTTTGTTTTTGTTTTGAGACGTGGTCTCACTATGTAGTTCAGGATGGCCTTGAACTCACTATGTAACCCAGGCTGGCCTCAAACTCATGGTGATCCTCCTGTTTCAGCCTCCTAAGTGCTGAGATTACAGTCACATGCCACCACACCCAGCTTGGGAACTCTTGCAGTTGGATACTGCACCTATTGGCATACGGATGTAATGGATATATTTTCTGTATGCTCTGCGCATTTTTGTATATTCTGGCACCACACTGTGCTTTAGAGTCATCTTGCATATTTTCTGCCCCAATTCTTAAATAAGCTATTTCTCCAAGGAATCTTTTTTCTTTTTTAATTGAAGCAATGATATTAGAAACTAAGATCTGAGCAGTAGTATACTTTCTTATACAACTTTTGATGTTATACTTTCTTAGCAATTTTACATTTGATCTATGTAAAAATCACATTATTAGAATACAGCTGTTTTAATATATACATATTATCATTTTAATGTCTGTGTAATGTCTGTTACTTTTAACACTTGATATTGGCTATGTGTACATTTCTTTTTTTCTTACATAAATATTTTAAACTTTTCAAAAGAAATGACCTTAATTTGTCAAACTCCTCTGTTATATATATTTTTGAATTGTTTATTTTAGAATATTATTTTTCTTTTCTCTAAATTCTCATTATTCTCTCCCTCTTTAATTTACTCTTTCTTTTGCATGTGTCTCCAAGATGGATTGGTAGATCGTTAGCGTTTTAATTTTTCTGTTTTTAGTGAGTGAGCCTATATTTATACATGGCTCAGTGACACAATTTTAACTGCATTTCACAAGGTTTTGTATGTCATATGTTCATTATTACTTAGTTCAAAATGTTCTCAAATTGTATTATAGTAATTTTTCAACACTGGTGGTCAGACCTGGGTGCTCTCTACCATTGAGGTACATACCTTCTTATTGATTTTGAGACAGGATCTCAGTAAGTCACACGAGTGGCCCTCACACTTTCAGTCCTCCCCCCTCTATCCCTTTCACTTCGGGGATTATAGTCACGCATCATAACTCCTGACTGCATGGTAATTTTCTTTGATCCATGTGTTACTTAGAAATTCATGGATAAGCATCTTAACATATCGGGATTTTCCAGTTATCTTCTTTTTTTTATTTTATTTTATGGTACATTTTCGATATACATATTGATAGCATTCATCATTGGGGATTTGTACCTGTACATGATATACTTTGTTGCTTCTTTTTTTCCCATTCCCCTCCCCGACCCCTTCCTCCCTCCCTATTTACAAAAGCTTTGTTTCCATTTTTTCCTTCCATTTCTTATTTCTCTTGTCCCTCTGTTCCTTTCCCCCTCCCTTGTTCCCTTTCCCATTTGGACACTTTCTTCTGTTTCTCAATATAATACATTTTAGTCTTTATTTACACTTCAGTTTCTCACACCAGAGAAACTATGCGGTATTTAAACGTGTGTGTCTGATTTATTTCACTTAGGAGTATGGTCTCAAGATGCATCCATTTACCCAGGAATATCTCAAGCTTATCATTCTTTATGGCAGAGTAGTACTCCATTGTATAAAAATACCACATTTTCTTAATCCATTCTGCTGTTGATGGGCATTTGGGCTGCTTCCACGATTTAGCTATTAGTTATCTTCTTGTTGATTTTTAATTTATGGTCAGAAGCATTACTGTCTATATGTGGGATGCAAGTACATAATTTCATACATCTCAGTGTTAAATGTTTTTGTTCTTATTGTAACTCACATGAAAACATTATTGGAACACTGAGACTAATCAACCAAATCTAACTAGGAAAAAAATCTAATACTAAGTGTTTGCTTGCAAGTGTCAGGGATTTTATTTGCTCTGTTTTAGTCCTCCAGCAACCATTGAAATGTACGAAATTATCCCAAAATATAGATGAGGAAACTAACGTATGTGATTTCTTATACAAAGTAGTGCTAAGAAGTGGCAGACTTGAATTTTAACGTAGGCATCTTTGTTTCCATTATACTATACTACATATTATAATATCATCTATATACTATGTAGATTATCTACAGTAAAGACTAGGAAAGATCTGAAAGGTTAAAAAATTTACATCTCAGTTTAGTATAGTGATAATTCATTCAGCAAAAGTGGTCTTGACCATACCACCGTGCTCATTTCTCTCCTTTGTTTCTCTGTACTTACAGCCATAAAAGTTCTAAAACATAAAATCATGACTGGAGATAAACGTGTCAGGTGGTATTTTATCAACGATTTAACATTTAGGGTGAGTTGTGAGTGTCAGTAGCAGAAGTAGTTAAAATTTATTTACAGAGAAAGATGCACACATGCAGCTTCTATATTATTATTTTTCAATGTTATGTTCTAAACTACTCACCAAAAAAAGATAATTAGTCTAGTTACTGGCTTTCAAAAGGTGACATCTACAAACAGGGGTACGGAACCCACTCTTTTAATGTCGTTGTCCCTCCGTGAAGTGGTAGAGCAGCAGCAGCCTGCACTGATCTCAGAGGAAAGAAAAATTGAACAAGCTGTGAGCATGAAGAAACAAGTTACCAACAAAAGGGTAGAGACAATAGAAAGAAAAGTAAAAACTATCGACATAACAGAAGAGAGAGAGGAGAGAAGGAAGGAAGAAAAGGAACAAGAGAAAAGATGAAGAATCCTGGGGGCAAAAGTCGAAGTCTTCATTAAGTCATAATCTTCCCTCAGGTCCCCAAACCTCATTTTTCTTTTCCCACTTTCGTTGTTATAGAAAGACTCTCTATAAAATATAGATATTGGACTTTCTGTTATACGATCTAATTATACTGCTTGCGCCTCTTGCCCTCTCAGAATTTACAAGCCAAAAAGCATATTTTAAGTGTTCCTACATTCTGTGTAGATAATGGTTGGGATGGAATTCATATGTAAATGCAAAATATATTTATACCTATTGATAGCTGAAGTGCTGTTAGTGGCACTTAAAAATAAACAATGAAAGAATGTCGTATAAGGAACAAAAAGGATAGAAATGAAATTATGTATTAATGTCACAGAGATGAAATTTTGAGACCAGAAAAGGCTGGAGGTGAATACATTAGCAGGAAAGTAAGTGAAATAAGTTAGTTTAAAATAAGAAGGTTTTATCGCTTCTCAGCCTTTTGGCGAAGATCAAGTGTAAAATAAAAAGGTTTTAAATCCTAGATCATTCAGGGCAACCCAAGTCATTGCCTATCTGCAGGAGGAAGGTGAAAGGATTGGAAGGGAAAGTGTAAATGAAGTGACTGGGGAGTTGGGGCGCTATGGTAGGCCTGCAGGGGGGAGCCCAAGTTCTGAGGCTGGATAGGAGAGAAAGTGGCAAAAATGCTTTTTGAAGTTTGAATAACAAGTAAATAGTACTTAAGCCTGTGATTTTCGGCATAATGGCTAAATTCAAGAGAAATTGTATAGAAAGGCCGAAGAATTTTCCGTTTCTCCTCAGGTTATTTCCTCCTTTGTTTTCAGTCTACTGGTCTTTCGCTTGAAGAACTTGTAGCAAAATGGTTCTTTTTGAAAACACATACACTGTATGAAAATGTGCTACATCAAAAGGAGGGAAGGGACTACGTGCATTTTATTTGTGCTCCTGAGGTGTTTAGAAGCAATTTCTTTATTCAGTCATAAGAACACAGGAATAATTTATGACTTTAAAAAGTCAAACACCTGGAAGAGACAGCATGAATATGTTGACACATCCCAAGTTCCTAATTAATGAGTGATTCAGGCATTTCAGAAATAAAATATGGCGTTTCAAATTGTTGCCTTAAGAGAAGTTATTTTTTAATAGAAATGTGAAATTTTAGACTTGTAATACTTAAATGATCACCTGGCATTTCATTTCTATTCATTTATTTCCATGCAGTAAATCAATAATCTGGCAGAAGGGACTTTTATCCTTTCAGGTAACTTTCTCTGTTGGGATGCCCAGAGCTGTGCGGTGGTGGGTGCGTATGTATATGTGCATTTCTACTTTCTCTGGTCCAACTTGGGTTTGGAAGAGAGCTCTAGCTGTGGCATTTTCATTTTCTCATTTTGCAAATCTGTCCTTATGCAGGCAAAAGGCTGATGACTTCTATGCTATTATTGTTTTCAATTAATTAGAAAAATCCCCCCCACCCCCTGCAGTGTGCCTCACTCTTATTCCCCGGAAATAGATGGGGGCAGATCGGCGAGCGCAGATGATTCTGCAGCGGGGATGCCAGACTGATTTTAGGATTCAGTTCTGAGCTGGTGCGCTGGTTCTACCTGCTGCTGGGTGCTGCAGTCATTATTGAATTTAGCAGATGGAGGGGAGAGCTTTAAACTTCGGGACACAGATGGAGAGCAGACTTCAGAGGGAGGATTATTCTACAATTCAGCAAAAGGTTGAGTCACTTCTAAACAAATCCTTACAACTAGAGATTAAATCCCTATGCCGAGCCGGAGAGAAAGTGAACATAATTAAAAGTAGTCAACCGTCCAAGAAACCTGTTCTGACCAATGGTTCCAGCTTACCCATCAAGACTTAATGAAACCTAGCAAAATAAAGGTTAGCCATTATAAAAGATCTGTGTAAAACTTCCCCTTTAAATCTTCCTTCGGCAGTAACAACACAAATAAGAAAAGTGATTTAAATGTTTATAGCTAATGGAGAACTAGAGGAAAAATGTAAGGTGGGAAAAGGTTTTGGACACCTCCTAAAGGCCTCACAGTTTGTTACTACTTTAGGGAATTCACCCCTATGTAGTATTGCCAAAACCCAGCAGATTCACATTAATCAGACTAACTAATCCAGAAGACTACTTTGCTAATTTTCTTTGATAAGGGTATCTATGTCATGAGAATTGAAATACTCAGATACTCAGATATATCTCTGTATAGGAAGTGGTGTTGAAAGAACAGGCCAGGTTATAGCAGATTCCGGGGGTTTTCGACACTGTAAATTGATTTTGTACCATGAAAGCCTCTCTGAAAGTTTGCTGTGTAAGCATCACAGTTATTTTCACCACAGATATGAGCTCGCTCATGCATCTGAACTAGTGAAGTTTGTGTTACCTGGAGCTCACCACGGCCATGTCATTCACTGGCTGGGTAAGCTCTGACAAGTTGGTTTACCTACCTGTGCCTCAGTTATAATTATCTCATTTGTAAAATGGTGACAGTAATAATGCTGTATCACAGAACAGTTATAAATATTCAACAAATTACTATTTTGCTGAAACAGTCTAGAATAAAGGGGTGCATGTTTTAATGTGATCGTCTGGGATAAAGGTTCAAATCTTTGCTGCATCATGTAATTGGACGAGACTTTGGAATGGCCTTCTTTCTGGCCAAGTTCCCACCTTTCTAAATGAGAATGTGAACTAGAGTATATATGTCAGAGGATTGTTTTGAAGATTACCTGAGTTCCTGCACACGAAACACTGGAAAAGTGCCTGACACACAATAGATATCTAATATAAGTCGGTCATTATATCATAGTAATGCTGTATAATTAGAAATACTGTATCAATTTTTTTCCTTAGTTCTAAATTTTCAGAGTGTGCACATTTAATTCTTATGTTCTGTCATTAGCTGTGTTGTGAATCTTGACGATAGTATTCAGGTTGCTCTCCATTATTGCTTGCATTTCTAGAGATAATAAAAGGCTGATCATCACACAGTGGCATGCATATCTACATGCTACATTAGTCTCTACATGCCTCATCTCATGTTGTCAGCACACAATTCTGAGATGTAGGTACCACCTTATATTTAACTAATAAGGAACTCATGACTTAGGAAAGGCAAATAATTTGCCCAAACTCTATCAGTTAAAATTCAAGCCCAAGACTTCAAACCCACTGGTCTTTGTTCACTATGGTAGGACGTTTCACAGGATCTGTTATTTACTGAAGATAGTGACATGAAGTAAAAATGATTCCAAAAAACAGGAGAAATATAGACGCGGGAGGCGTTTCATATGAATCAAGAATGATAGATCAACTTCAGCCAATTAAAGCAAGGTAAAGTTCAAGTAAGTACAAGATTTAGATTGAAAAATCATTTTGAATTCCAGTTATGTTCTTTGTAGAATTATAAATGTTGCAATCTAAGATATAAACTGGCATGGATATTCAACACACTGCCAATTCACAAAAAAGTATACCATTCATAACAGAGTTACATATCTTTATAAGTAATAACACAAATAAATTTTCACAAAAGAAGCTCATTTTATTTTTAGCAATAAAGGTAGTTTATTTCAATGCCAAAGAAAAGGTTTCTTGCATTACAGACTCTAAATTAGTCCAGTCTTCATTTCATTTTAATTTAATTCCATCCAATTTTATTTATTTCAATTCTATTTGATTCAGTTCAAATCAATATGCTTTATGGAGTACTATTACATGTGAAGCATTATGCATAGGTTAAACCTAATAAGGTTTCATTTGATCTGTGTTGGGATAAGGCACATATTAAGGCAAAGAATAAAGCATTTTGTTTTGTTTGTGATATTTTATAAAAATATTAAAATGTCTAATCATACGTTTTCCATATTTAGCGCATTTTTATATCGTCACCTCTTAATGGAGAAAGGCAGACATGGATGAGAAAGGGAGATGAAGAGATGTGGCTAGGCATATTTAATGTTGTAACAAAGGGTGGGCTAATAATCTGGTTCTTTCTCTCTGAAAACAGAAGTCTCAGATTTGTGATGTTTGTTAATTTCCCTGCCACTGTGGCCCAAATTCAAGCAAATAATGGTTTTACAACTAGCTTGCAAAGTGTCTGAATATTTGTGGCAAATGTTTAGTAGCCATTTCAGGTAAGAGGAGACCCCAGCCCACCATTACTGCAACCCCCTGTTTCCTTGGTGGGGACAGATTTGGCCATGATTTTATCATCTTCTCTATTGGACTGTAAAATCCCAAGGATAGTATTTGAATTTACCTCTGTACAGCCTTGCATTTCACCTGCACCTGGCCTAGCACCCATGGTAGATAATGTTTAGTAAATATTTGTAATGGATTTTCTCTGTACCGTGTCCCCTATACAGAGAATTATCCTTTTTACCATCTTCTTCAGAAAAATGAATTAACTACATAATCATTTTTTCACATATTGGCTGATACTAATTGGTATCTCTGAAGATCATGGCTTCCACCCACATCTATGTACTCCACACACTTTAGGTGCCTCCCCAATATGGTGAGCATAATTGCATATATGAGAGGTACAGATATGAGCGACATCAAGATCTCATCATGGAATTATATTCCAGCCGGAAAAAAAAAAGACAATGATAGTGTAATGTGATGACGCTATGCAAACAATAAATTGTAACTTTTTCTGCACTTTTTGCAGTATTGGGACTTGTATTTAGGGCCTTCACACTTCATACATATGCCCAGGCATTTTTTCATTATTTTATTTTGAGACAAGCTCTTGATAGGTCACTAAATCGTCATGACTGGGATTGAATTTGCAATCCTCCTGCCTCAGCTTCAAATTCAGAAGGCGGCGAACACATGACCATTATTTGTTCAGCTCTAACAAACACGACAGTTGATCCCCAAATAGGGACAGTAACACTTCCTGAAAGAACAAGGTACAGTAGCAGTTATCAAATAAACACAAGACTATTAGCCCTATAACTTAGAATTGGAGAGATATTTATTTGATATGGTTTTAATCCTATGTAATGGTACAAATTTAAAGACATTTCAAGAGAATCCTAGAATAAGATTTGGTAAGTGAAGCATTTATTATGCCCCCATATTTGTAACAATATCAGCATTCTTGTTCGCATCCCATTCCACAGTAAGCATCTGTAAAACCAGGCATAAATTTTATTTAATTAATGCCTTTTTTCATCCAGCTGAAGGCAAAATGATTTTTGACTTTCAACCAGAGCTATATTAATTAAGCTCTCACCTGCTGGTGAAATCGTGCTAAAAGCTGCCAGCTCGGCTGCTGCACACGTTATTCTTTGGAGGCATATAACCCCCTCCACATTCAGACATGCATTTTTGCCCCGTGTAGGTTAGCGTCTGCTGAGGCACCTCAGGGCCCTTGTGCATTTTATATTCCAACCCGATAGCACTGATTCTCCAGCACTTGGCCCGGTACAAGGACAACTCCATTTCCACTTGCTTAAAAATAGGGCTTGGGGGCTGGGAATTTAGCTCAGTGGTTGGAGTGCTTGCCTAGCAAGCACAAGCCCCTGAGTTCGATCCCCAGCACCAAACAAATCAAAAAGAAAAACAAACAAAAACAAGGCTTGGAAAGGTACTAGTAGCTGCTACAATAGGATATAATGTACTATTTTATCCATACTCAGTTCTAAAATTCTACTCAACTGTCACAAAATTTACCAATGAGGGGCAGACACAAGGAGAATTTGACAGAAACTTAAAGTAGCTGAAAAGGCCTGGATCCTGCAGTTTGCACTGTTAAGGCGACAACCAGAGATGGCGAGTTCTTTTTAAAACCAGGCACCAGGGCTAATGGCTTAATGCTAAGAACTCTCAGCCCAGGAGTAGGGATCAAGCCGACATAAAATGCATTCTGTTCAGTTTGTAATCCTGTTGTTTCTCAAACGACCTTCCCTGGCAAGGAGTCTGGGAAAGGAAGCCACATGTAAACACTAGCCAGGGTCAGCAGACTAGGCCTGCGTGTGAGCAGCTGCAAACAACCCTTTTTAATTCCAAGTCAGTGTTTAAGGGCCTCGGGTGTTACAGTTAGGGAGGTAGAGAGGGAGGTGGAAGTAAAAGTAGGATTGGATTTGGCAGGCATGCTTTTTCCCATGAACTGTGCTCAATTCTTCTAATCATAGTTATTATGAGTGTTTCTCTCCAATTTATTCCTGTGTCACTTTGTGCTTTCACTTTCTCCCCACCATCTGCTAGTTGAGGGTATCAGAGTGATTTTTGAACCTAGAAATAATAGAGCACAAAGGTGACAACTTTAAACCACATAAACACTTACATACAAATCTCCTTTGGCTTCTCCACCACAGGGCTAACCAACTGTGGACATTTGACAAAGGTTAAAATTATCTGAAGTGGTCAGGGACCGTGGTCACATGTAATTTTCAAAATCACAATGTCTGAGAATTATCTACAGCTGTGTGAACTTGGGCCCTTGTCTCCAGCCTCTGGACCTCACTTTTTCTTCAGCAAACCAGTAGAAATTCCTAAGATGTTTTCCAGGAATGCCATTATTATTTTAGTAGTTATCTTGACAGCAGATTATCTTTTCCACTAATGCTTGAAATGGAGGTATAGTACAGGACTAGGAAAGGCCATTCATTAGATTGATTCAAGCTCTATAATTCCCCACAACATCCATCCTGCATGTCAATCCACTAATCTTTGAGTAAATTTTTGTTCCCTCTTTTTATTCACTGCTAATTGTTTAGTCTTTCTGATCTCTCCTATTTTTAATCTCTGGAAATGTGTGCATATGTGTGTGCGTATGTGTGTGTTTGACTGGGGCATAGTTTATAGAATAATTAGAGTTGATTTTGTGATGAGAATCATTTTTCTGGTTGTCTTTTACTCTCTGAAAATTCACTTTTGCTGAGATATTAAAGTGTAGTTCTAATATTTAAGGCGAGTTCTTGAAGCTTTAGGTAATGTTTCTCCAACATGAAGGGTATTTGCCTTGGCATCCTGGCCAAAGTCCAAGTGAGTAATTACATTCTCTCCTGCTCAATCTTGCCTGTAGTTTTAATCAGAGATGATTTTTTTTTATTTCTTAGCTCAACTAGAATCTCTTGTTCTTGAGCATCTGTTAAAACTGCTGCAATTCACTCTAGTACAGAATTCTTTGTAGTATAGTTACCATAGTATTAAATGGCCTCTTTAAATACACCCCATTTACAGCCTATGTGTGGGCATGAGCAGGTGTGAGTAGCAACTTAAATACGATGATTTATAAAGTGCCTTGGGATCCTGGATGGAGAGGGCAATTTAGACCTGGGTTATCAGCATTATGTGAAAAACATGTCTCTGTAAACCAGTTACTAATTATGCAATTACCTCCTGTGGCACAAGTAAAAAATGATGTGATGCTTTTCAGCAAATTCTGGTTTTAAGTAAGTAATTCTTGTAGACAAATGATTAATTTTATTAAGTAGTCTTTACCAGATGCAATTTCGAGTAAGTCATTTTTTCAAAAAATCTAAAACACCATAATAAAGTAATTGCAATTTGTAATAAATTTGTCTCCCTTGAAGAAATTTTATCCAGGGCAAAGAAAAATACTTGATTATTATTTTCCTTTTTAGAAGAGCATTAATGTATTTCAACTATATAAGGAAAACATATGAGGAAAGCGCCTAGCTGCTAATAGAGCCAAGAGAAGTTTCTCACAGTGAAGTGATAGTTTTGCGGATCTTATAAACAAAGTTACTCCTAATAGAGGTAATTTGGGGATTGGTATTAAATCTGATTAAGAACAGTTTCACCTAAGGGTCAAATGAAGTCTGCTATCATAAAAAAGTTCCTTCTGGTTGATAAAAACTAGTCTGTAACTCTTCAAATTTTGGACCCTAAATTTGTCCCTTGATGCTCCGGCCCAGAAATCTTAGTTTTTATCAGCATGGAAGTGGACTCCATTACATATTAGACATCATAGAAGATGCAGCTGATTCTAACTTTGGGAGCCCTCAGAATTCTGTTTTTTCCCTAGCTCCTGATTTACAAGGGAGATAAGAAAAATAAATTACCAGCTCCCTTCCTCTAGTGGTAGAGAGGAATACTGATGCTTATTTTCTCACACCAAAGAGGCAACAATAATAGTTAATATGGGAACCATTTTAGTGGGCCTTTCAGAGATTTGAACAATCCCTAAAATATCATGGTTATCTGAAAAAAAGAAAAAATAAAAAGGTCTCCAAACACCTTAGTGACACCAAATGACAATTAGATAGGTTAGTAAAGTAAATCCAAGAAACATTTCCTCTTGGGATATTGTTACATTCATAGTTTGCATAGACCAACAGGGAACTTATTGATCTATGCAAAAACAGGCTCTGCCTATTTTTACAAAAATGAGCAGTGTCTACTTAATCTTACCAATCGATACATTTCATAAAATGATAGATTGTCCTATAGCAACCAGGATTGATTATGGAAACAACAGAAGTTAATGGATTAGCTGTATCCTAGGCGAATGTTCTTTTCAGTGGGGGGTCTAATGTAACGCCCAAAACAATGTCAACATTCCTGGTAGTGTTACTTCATAATGGAAACTGAACAGCTGAGAAGCCAGTGGGAGATTTAGGAGAAGAAAACCAATGAATGCCTTTTGTAGAATTATCTATAACCTTGCTCCACACAGTGAAAATAAATCTGATTCAACTATTCATCCATTTACTTTCTCCAAGATCTCAAGGTAGTGAGAGCCCCAGCTAAATGACCTATACCATAGAAAATATTCACATGTTTGCATAATATTTCACAGATGCTCAACTCATCCTGAGCCTGAAGGGATGTAGATGTTTTTTGCATATTTTATGTTGCTTTCATTTTCTACAAAGATGGAAGTGGATATGCAGTGGGTGTTTGTCACGAGCATTTAGCAGGTCATTGTGTGACGAATATAGTAGAAAACTCCCAAATGTAACTTGTCTTTGAATTATGATGATCTTGAAAATTATCATTGTTCAATTTGCAGAAGAAATTTCCCTTTCCGAATTTGTGTTCTTTCTAGACTGTTTGATTATTCTTTGTGATTATACATAAACTAACTTTTAAAAGACTCTTCATATTTCACAGATAGATTTATTTCAAAATAATGTATATCTGTTCTTATGGCTAATAGATCAGTCAATAATCTTTATAATTGTAGATGATTGCATTTAATGAGGCTTCATATTTCATGAATAGGCTTATTTCAGATGTTTTTATAGTTGAGCTGATGGTTAATAGGTCAGTAATATTAAGCTTTAAGTTCCTCCAATGGTCTGCTGGGCTCTGAGTTGTTCTTTTACAACCAATTTATTCATTTATCTATTTAGCAAAAATTCACTCTATGTTTCAAAAGTGCTGTGAACAACTGATACCAAGAAAAATAAAACACAATCCCTTGTTTGAAAGTTTATGTGTTTCCATCTTATTTGAAATTGGTTCTTTAGAAGACCATTGCTTTAGCAAAAACATTTTTATGATATGTTAACAGTAATCCAATAAACAATGATTTTTTTTCTCGAGTCATTTCTGAACTATGGCACAGAAACAGCATAAGTGGTATTTCAAAGTACCTTTCCTTCTAAAGAAAAATAAAATCTAGGTAATCACTTGTGGCTGTATAATATTCCAGGCTACTCAACTTTGAACTGTTAAACTCCTACTAGTTCCCTTTGGGAAATCATATTTCACCTTCCTACATATCATTGTAAATTTATTTTATTCAATGACCTTTAGTAGTTTCCTATCCCATTCCTTCATATTGCACAGGATTCTAGTTGTCTGTTGTCTGTTAAATAATTGTAATGGTCCGTAATACCCACATTTCAATTCCTGGTAAAGAACTCAAAAGTAATTCAGAAAGTGGTTTTCAGAAACTTAGAAATATCTACTGTTGTATCAATTTTGATGAACTGAGGGCATAATTTTCTGCTTGTGTAATAGATTCAGTAGTATGTTCTCTCCTTGTTTCAGAAATAAATGAAAGAGGAGGTTTGTGCTTCAAGCCTTCAGATACTGACACCACTGTAGTGGTTTCTTACAAGCAATCTCCATGCCAAATCAATAGAAATTTCCCAACTGAACAGTCAAGTACTGTACTTACAATTTCTATCTGTTCTGTGTGGTGTTTTTGGCAGTGACTCTGTTACCAGGTTTGGGGGTACCGGAGTTTCCTTCTAGGGGTGATTTCTAGGTTCTTTCTGTCCTGGGCAAATAATTGGTCAAGACAAGCATACATGGTAACAAGGTAACATTAATTAAAGGCCAGGAAAACACACTCTTGCAAAACGAGTTTGGACCAAGTAAAAGTAGCAAAACAACAACAACAAAAAAATTAGCATGAGGGTGAGCTGCTAAGAAGGGGCACAATTGCAAGAGCTCAATGGCAGCTGTCCTTTTTTTATATTTCCCACACTGGTGTCGCATCTATGCCATCATATGGAAAACCTGCTTCATTTCTCCAGAAAAATCCACACATAGAACTTTGGGAGCTGTTCTGTGCATGTGTCCTGGGATTTTGTAATTAACAGATCATGCCTACTTCCCCAGCTAGTTTTAACCACATCCTAGCTGCCTAGCTGCCTCAAGTACGGACTGTACAGCTCTTATCACTGTATCCACCTATTTATTCAGCTTGAAATGGTCTAATTTTTTGGCCTATTTAATAGCTACACTTATTGTCAGGTCTGGCTCAAATCTCATTAATTCTAAGAAATCTTTCCTTTGTTATCTGAGCCATTGTGACCTGTCCCTTATACTCAATTCTCTCAGCAGCTTCACCTCCTCAGCCTCAAAAAAAAAATAAATCCTTATACATGAAACATGAGAACTATGCTTTAGTTACTCTGCTTTAGTCATTCTCGTTCATTCATTTATTCATTCCTTCATTTATCCAAAACTCCGTGAGTCCTTCATATGTGCTAGATTGTCTGCTAGGTTTTGGAAAAGTAGAAGACAAGTAAGCATTTCCTATTTTCTTGAGAACTGAATAGTTTAGTGGAGGGTACAGGAAATAAATATTCACATCATTCCCTGCTTCATTCCTCAACTCACACAAGGAATAGAATGCAGTTTGATCAGTAACGCTGGCTCCCCCTGGCAAAGTTATTCAGGAGTTATGGCATTGGTGGCAGCAGTAGTCATAGTAATATGGTGGTGTCATTAGTGCTGTTTTTAGTTGTACACTATGGATTAGGTTTTAGTAGTGAACCGAAAACTGTATTCTTCTTTCCCCATAGTTCTGAATAATTGAAGCAATAGAGTAAAGGGGAGCTAGCAAGAGCCTGTTACTTTGAGGTTTTGGTAGCTTAAAGCGAAACGTTTTTCTGGATAGATGTGGAAGTTGGATGAGGCTTGTTATGAAAATAAAGGTCATAAAAGCAAAGGTGCATTTTTTGGCATTACATATGATTTGTTTTTATGCCCAGTGTAACAAAATTAAAATGGTGTGAGGTATTCATGGAACTCTTGGACACATATTGTGGTGGTGCCTGTCTCAGTGGGAGGACTGGTATGGTGAGATACTGGAAAAACAGTGACCATTTGAGCCAACCCCTGAAGAATGAGTAAGTGTCTACTGACTAGCTAAGAGCAATGAAAGAGATACTGTGCAGCCATTAGATGTAAAAGAATCATTAATAGAAGTTTGTCAGTGCCCAAAGGGATTGTGAATCTTTGCTTAGGGTTTAATGACAGGATGCAAGTTAAAAAAGTGACAGAAGATCTAATTTGTCAAGGAACAAATTATAAGAGGCTTAGATATTATGAAAGAATTTGGGGTTTGGGGACGGTTAGGGAAGAAGTAACTATGGAACTGTGATGAGTTTTGGAAAGACCATTCAAGCAGCAGAATGGAGCTTGGATTAAAGGCGAGGGCAGGTAAGCCAGTAAAATGCTCTTATAGGTATCCTGTTGTGTGCTCCTAGGCTGGGCTAAGGTAGATGTCTTAGAATAAAGAAGAAGAGTGTGGCCTTGAAAGATGCCTGGTGCTTGATGACTTATTGAGCACAGGCACGAGGTGAGAAAGAGGTCAGAAATATTCTCAAGGTTTCCTCGAGATCCTCAGAGATTTGTAATTGCTGCCATGAAGCACACAGGTAGTTCAGGAACCTAGTGTGTGTGGATAGTTGGGAAGCACGTCTTCTCCCCACAAATAGACTGTCATATTCTCAAGGTCAAAGACCTTTTCTTTCATTTCTTTATTTTAGCCATTTTGTGATACAAGTTATGTTAACAACTAATTGCTGAGCAGAATAAAGAGACACAGATGAGCCATTAGCATTTTACTGAGGGGCATAGTGAAGCATAGGAAATAGTTAAGAGAGCCACATGTATATTTGCATTAAATATGCATTACATTTGCATATGATTTCTGTAAATCTATCAAAATAGTTCCATTTTTCATGTGCACTTAAAAAATTCAAGGTCCATTATCGATGTCTTTTAAAGGAGCTGCTACCTTCTCCAGGCTAAATGTCAGTCACAGACTAAGGCCAAGAAAGAGCAAAACTTCTACTTATTTATTCATATCCTAGTGCCCCCAGTAGGCTATTTCTTATTTTAATGGCTGTTTGTTATACTTGTCATTAACACACTAGTGGTTAGATCTTAGCAATCATCTGGCAAACTATATCTATCTTGCCACAGACAACCTCAGTTACATACAGAAACAACAATTAATAAAGTTCTGTTACTGGCAGCCAAATCATGAAAGGGATTGAAGAAAGCTTATTTAGTGAGGGGATCCTAAGAGCCCACTCTGCTCTCAAACTGTAGTCATCTTGCTCTTCCACTGTGGCTTGAATTGATCTAAAAGGTGCTAGATAGCTATTGAAGTATGCTATGTGCTGAGTGGGAGGAAAAATAGATGGATGTTTCCCAAAGTCCATTTCGGATGCCAGTCAGGCCACATTAGAAACACTCAAAGAGCACACTAAAGGACAGTTCTGTAGTCCATACACCTGGAGAGTCTCTATCAGTGGAACCGATACAGGATTTTAACATGCAGTTTTGAACTCTCCTCAGATAACTCAGAGGCAGAGACAAGACTGGGAAACATTGAAATAGACATAGAAGGCCTTTCAGATTTAAATTCCAGAGTACTTCCTGACACAATGAAGAGATTTGACTGATTCTCTGCTTCAGTGGATTCACCAAGCCTGAGAATAATTCTGAGGCCAAAATACAAGAAAGTATAACCTAGACCACAATGGGCCCTGCAGAATCAGACTTGGGTCATCCCTGACTGTGGAATCTCAAGGTCTCTTTCAGCTGTCCATGGTAACACTAGTTAGAAATCTTTGGTTTATGGAGTCAACATTGGGCCTTTTCTTTGACCAGCACAGCAAACGGAAAATACTTAGATTTTATAATTATATTTGAGCTCTTTTTACATAGCCAAATGTTTCTTCCCTGTTTTTCTACCCACTCTCCTTTCTCTTTCCCTCGTGTCGTTCCCTTTCTTTCTTAACCATGGGAGCAAAATGTTGAGTTAATCCTATTTCTCATTTCAAGGTCTAACTTCAGTCTTGGTCTGTGAATAGTCTTTCTCTTACTGTTTTTCAGTTATTAAAATTTATGTTTCTCCCTCGATCATTTTCTAATTGCGACATAGACATAATCACTCATGCCAATATGTTATAAATATATTCTTAAATGTGTGTCTATCTCTGTGTAACAAATGATGCTGCTCTTTGTGAGTCATGGAACATAAATGAGATTGTGCCACAAAGTTTCAGTTTCTTACTTATATAGTGAATATAATTTTTAAAATGCCTTTATTCCAATGTATGTCATGTAATGCATTTTTGCAAATAACTCCATAGTATTCTATAAGATGACTCCAATGCATTTTACAGGTGTTCCTATAATGATAGACATAAAGATGGTATTCAACTTTACATGAACCTAAGTGGCACTGCAAGAAACAGTTTTGTTCAGATCTTCTGGGCGTGTGAGAGTCTCTCCAGATCTGTGTCCAGGGGTCTCAGCATCAGTTAATTCATTGCACTAAACGCTGCCACATTGCTCCTTACCACATTGCACTCTTTGTACTCCCACAAGGAATGCTTGCATTTCCTATGTCTCATTTCCTATCCAAAATTGTCAGTAATGCAAATTTAACTTCTGCTAGTCTCATAGATATTCACTGATGCCTCAAAATTTTAGTTTTCATTTTTTTTTGTAATTAGGATAGAGTTTGAATTTAGCTTCATATGATTTCTAAAAATTTTGAGTTCATCTCTGTTGTCTCTATTATTGACATCTGATTTTCTTGGAAGCCCCCTCTTTCTTCCTGCTGATTATAAATAGTTCCTTAAATAAGCAAAATATTAATCTTGCATCCATTTTGTTTATTTTTATGGCAGTACTGGGGATCCAACCTAGGGGCAGTCCACACCTGGGCTGTATTCTTACACCTTTTCATTTTGAGACAGGTTCCAGCTACAGCGCCTGGCTTTACATCAGTTTTATATAGAAATACTGCCCTCTCTCTACTCCCCTCTTAACTGTGACAGCAGTACTCTGTTAAATGAAAGATGACTTTGCTTTTTTTAGTCAAAATCTTCAATTTTTAAAACGCTAGTACCCGTGTGTGAAGTTTGCATTTCTCGCAGGAACTTGGTACATATATATAACATATCTTAATTACTTTTTTCATCCTCTTTTTCTTCTTTCCTCCATTTCTTGGTCCCCTTCCTGTTTGAGAAAGATCTATCTTCCTACTACCTATAATCTATCTTTTATTTTGCTCTTTATTTTTACCTTTGGTTTCTCATATAAAAGAAACCATGTAATATTTAAACTTGTGTATCTGATTTATTTCACTAATGTTATGGTCTTGAGCAAACGAAAGTGAAAAGATAATCTACAGAATGAGAAAAAAATTGCCAGCAGTTCCTTAGAAAGAGGACCCAGATCTAGAACATATAGAAGAACTAAAAAAAGAAAAAAAAAAAAAAACAGATGTTTCAGTACAAATAGCCAATAAACACATGGAGATATACGCTCAACATAGCTGGGCACTAGAGAAACGCAAATTAAAACCACACTGATACTCAATTTTTTAATTTCATTGTTCTGCGTTTTTTATCTTACTTAAGAAGACTCTCCCCATACATAAGACATATAAATATTTTTCTCCATTTTCTTTTAGCTTTCTCGTTTTACTTTTCATAATTAGGACTAACTCATTTTCAGTCCATCATAAACATTTTATGAGGAAGGAATCTGGGTTTACTTTTATGCATAATTGTGAACCAATGTTTTCAATAATTTCTACTAATAAAAATTAGTTAGTTTCTCACTGATATATGTATAGCCCATGTTCATAAAACATCAGTAATCTCATTCTAGGAACTCCTCTTCAATTCGCCACCATCTCCTTAGGGCTTGGAATGGGCCTTTTTTAAAAAAAATCTTCATTGTTAATAATTGCCCTCCTGGGCTGAGCATGTGTCTCAGCAGTAGAGCACTTGCCTAGGATAAAAGCAGAAATTGACCCCATGTATTTTACTTTTTACTCTGCATATGTGTATGTTTGCATCTGTCTGCATGAATGTGTATGGGGTTTTGTGTGTATAATTTTTATTGAGATTTTTATGTAATTCATAGGCCAAAATTAAGAGCAGTATATTATGAGTTATGCTATGTTTGAGCTGAAGCTATCTCTTCATTTATTTAATCATTACTTTATGTTCTCTAAGAGAATTTTTATATTAACTCTGTAAAAGACTTGGGATCTTAGTGTACATCTAAATTTTCAGTATAAAGCTTCTTATTTTGGAATAAAATCTTTTTCATACCACACACTTTTCTCAAGTTTCAATTTATTAAAGTTTTAATTGCAAATGGATGTTTAAAATTTGTAAATAATTAAGATGATTATTTGATTTTTTTTGTCTATTAATAGGTTATATTGCTACCTTTTCTGATGTTATATTATCCTTAATTTGAGGGTTAAACACTTTCTGATCAGGAAGATTATATTTAATATGCTCATAGATTTGATTAGCCAATAGTTTATTTCAAATTTCCTTATGTTAAAATTTGAAATGATCCCATAATTTCCATTTTGTACTGTCTTTATTCTAATTTGATGGGCCATTTTGCAAAATATTTCATAAAATTTAAGAATTATCCTTTCCTTAAAATAGTAGGATTATTTATAAAATCATTTGGGCTATTTTTGAATTAAAATAAAATCTTTGATTATCATTTTATACAACTACTTATGTATTAAGTCATTTATTTCTTTTTACTCCAATTTAGACTTTTTTTTCCTGATAATTTTGATTTGGAGATCATTTTATTTTTTATAAATATTTTGTTATTTTCCTCATTATATGTTGTGTCTCTATTTTTTATCGATGTAGTATTTTATTGTCTTGTAAAGATTTCCTGTTTTATTTTCTCAGAAAACCAACTTTCAATTTTTATTAACTGTACTTTCTTTCATTTAAATGATTTATGATTTTATCTACATTGCTTTCTTTATTTTTTATTTTTGGATTTACCAAGTTCTGAATGTCAAATGTTTAGCTAATTTGCCTTCCAATATTTTTGTTATAGATACAAACACTTAAAATATCACTCTATGTTACAATGTATCTGTGCCCACATTTTAAAAATATACTGTTTTAAATAATTGAGTATTTTATAATTTTTAAGAAAATTTTACCTCTATCCAAATAATTGTTCAGAAATATTGCTTTTGCCATTTCCAGATATAGTAGTCCAGCTATTTTTATAATTAATATTTGCTTTTCTTATATATTTTCAAAGAATAGACTCTGAATAATATTGAATCTTTAGAATTTCTTTATATATTCTTTGTAGATTAGTTTGTAAGATTTCTTATGAATATTCCATATGTTCCTGCAAATATATTCATTAGTTACATGGGACACTTGTCAAATTTTGTTCTCAAAATATTATATATGTATTTTTGCACTTTTTCTTACTATTCTTTTCCATTTCTGGATTTAAATTTTGAAATATATAATTTCTTCATTTATTTCCTCCTTTAGTCATTTGGTTTAAATATTCTGAGTTCTGAGTTTATATGGTCAAGTACATACATAGTCTTGATAGTTTTGTCATATATATGTGTGTCTATATATGTGTATATATATTTCTTTTTTGTCTTTTATGATATTTTTTATTGGTTCAAGTGAAGATTTGAATGAAATTCCTTGGTTTCTGAAGTTAGGAGTCTTTTGTTTAGTACCCTTTTGTCCTTCCCCAGCTCTATTACTGTAATAGCCAGATATAATAGCCAGATATTAATAACATTAACCAGAAAAGAACCCTTGTGAACAAACTAATTCTTATTTTTTTCTTCTCATTGCCCAGTACTTTTGTGCTTCCCAAACCAAGTGTATTATACATACAGGCATGAGGAAATGGATTTGTCTGCCCCTGATAATAAGTCCTTCACCACCAAATGCTGAGTAGAGTAGAACAGAGTGGTTTTCCCTCAGTGGAAAAAGTGCTAGCACCTGGAACATCTCACTGTTTGAAAGGAGGAATGCAGCATAGCTGAATGGATACAAAGCAGGCATACAGAACATGCATGTTACCTATTACACACCCTTTCTGACATAGATGCTTTCTCCACCTTGCAAATAAAGAAATGGGAGGCTGAGGCAGGAATGTCGCGAGTTCAGCCTAGGGCAATTTAGCAATTTAGGGAAACCCTATCTCAAAATAAATTTTAAAAAGAACTGGAGACGTAGGTCAGTGAGAAAGCTCTAGATTCAATACCCCATACCAACATAAATAAATACATAAATAAGGTTCAGTGAAGAAATATTTTTTCCAGTGCCAAAGAGCCAGTACATGATTGGAGTGAAATAGAAACATGAGTCATTCTGATTCTGAATTTCACTTTCTGGTTTCTTAGAAACAGGTCAACTTGTCGTTCTTTCTTTCTCTTTCAAGGAAATTTGAGATGGGAGCAACCCTTCCATCTCAGGATTCTCTAAGGGTTGGAAGTCAAGTGAAAAGACCCTAGTTCTCCCCTTTGCGCCACAGATAGATAGCATAAGTCTACGCAAAGAAATATAAAAAAGATGACAATGCTTTTAAAGCAAGCCAGCACTGCTGACTAGTCTTGCACAGTGTTACTGAATGGCTGTCAAGGTTTTTATTTAAAAAAAATGCAACAGAGAAATTCAAATTGTTAAAGTTAATTGCAGGATTAAATTGCCATTTGTCAATAGCAATGTAATTTGTATTATAAATTACACGACTGTAGCTTTCAGACGTATTTTATCAATATGTTTCCAATGATTTAATAACAGTATTTCTCAAAAACAAGCCAAACCACTTTTTTCCTCTTTTTAAATGAACGTGTTCAGAGGGTTTTCATCAGTGTGCTAGCCAGCTCTGCAAAATTTCTAGTAAATAAATTATCACCAGGAGGCTCAAAATCCATTACCATAAAAAAAGCCATTTTTCCCTCCCTAATCGATTGCCCACTGTGCGAATACTAATGGGACCATACACACATGTTGTGCAGAGGGAATTCATTTTCAGGTTCTCTCTCTTTTCTAGAATTTATTTTACAAAGAATTTCTCACTAAACTCATAAATTAGTCAATGCATAAAATGAACACTTCAGCTTCCAGTAGGGGAAACATTAAGGTTGCACACTTAGACTGTTTTCCAAACTGGCTCCCAAGGAAATGAGGTTGGGTTATGGGAAGTGCTTTGTGACACCTGCCTGGGAAAGCCAGCGATTTCTCTGCCCTCACACCATACTTTGTATCACAAATGACCGTCAGATTCTCAAGTATCCTGTGGGCACAGAAATTTCCCATATATGCCGATTAGTATTCCACTTGACAAATCCACTGAACACAATTGGCTTAAACATATTGTTGAAACCGTCTCAGCGCAACTAAATCCATTTTATCAAGCTAACTCTGTTCGCTCACACTCTCCCATCTTTCACCACCAATATCACTCTTGTGTTTTTTTCAAAGATGATACTGTGATGTTATAAATCTCAATTTGTAACACTCGATAACCCTATTATAAGCCCAGAAATTTGGCTGTCAATTTAGTCTTGTGAGTGTATGGAATAGCAATTTTTGGAAGATAGTAAAATAGTGTGAGTAGCATGGAAGAGCTTATCTTCCCCCAAAAGAATTTTGTCCCAATTGAGAACTAATAAATTTAAACTTTTATTTAGAAACTATTTCTTTTGGCCATTCCAGTTATCTTCTCTCATCAACTTTTGAAGCTAGGAGCAGATTTATGTTCAGTTACTCGACCTCTTTCCATTCCAAAATGGGCTGCATCAAGCATTCCAGCAAAAATGTAAAGTCTGAAATCAAGTCTGCAATTTTTGATTTTCTTTATTTTTGGATAAAATTAGTCAATTGTTGAAAAATAGTTGAATATTAGTGGAGCCAAATCAGCCCAAGGAGGCAGTGGCTGAAAAGATGAGGATGAAAAGGACAGACAAGAGGATAGTAAATATTCAGAGTGATATAAAGCATAAAAGATTATGGTGTGAGCACTTAGTGGTGTAAGTGATTATTTTTATGTGTAGAGACCTGATTCTGCCTGTCAGTCTAGGCCATGCTTTGTTTGAGATGTTTTTACAGTTCTCTTACTAACATGTTTTTCTTATTCTCTCCTTAGGTAAGTTACTGTTCCTGCTTTAAAAAAATACGTATTGTCTTGGAGAAAGTCATGTGTATGAGGCAAGTAACCACTCTGTTATGTATTCTCTACTCTCCACATTTGAATGACTCCACATTTGAATGTCTATTTTATCTTCACTAAAGTTTCACAGGGACTGAGTTAAGAGTTTCCATTTACTTAAGACTACAGGTCTGATGATGTCCTTATACATGCCAAGTGGTACTTGGAGACTCTTACATAGAGAGTAAAACACGAGTTTGCATACGTATGTTTACTATTGCTTTTCTTGTGAGTTTCCTACCTGGGGTTGACTGTCAGATCTTAATGAGGTTTCAGAATCAAATGACACTCTCTGCTTTCACTGAGCCATGCACAATGGTGGTATTCAAATTTTATATTAACTCAATATGGTTCACTTTTCACACCAAATTTCCACAGTTATGCTGTCATTGTGTTTTTGACCTATAAAAATAATAGCTTAGATACATTTTGATTGATCAGGAATTCTTTGGCTTATCATGGTCTGGCACAGATATGGGAGACACAATGGAAATTTCTTTGCATTTTCTTTGTCGTTCTTTAGTTAAATTTTCCTTTCAAGTAGGCTCTTGTTTATAGTTTCATTCTGTTATAAACATAAGATTCAGATATAGCAATAGAGAAAAAAAGGAGAGAAAGAAAAAAGCCTATTTGCTTAAGTAACCACCAAGAAATATAACTCTAGCTATTATGAAAATTTCATAGAAAATCATTAAATGTAAAGGATGAAGATTTAGAAGGTATATAATTCTATATGTTCGTTTTCGCCAGTGGAGATTTTTAACTTCCCTGCTCTAATATGATATACCTTAAACAAACAAGTAAAACGGTCACTGCAATTTTTCTAAGAACAGAACCCACAAACGTATTTTGTTACGAGGAGGATGTATGTGGTGTATATGTGTATTTATTTGAGACTAGAACCAACCAAATCAGAACTTTAAATGGAGTTAACTGGATATTTTCTAGCACACCAAAATAATATGCCTGAAACAAAAGAAATACAAACGTAAATCGATGAGTCTTGAAAATAGCCACAGATCCTAAGAGTTTGAAAATAAATGGCTGCTTTGGGATTTATGATATTAAAGCTTTGGTCTAATTACAAACATTAATTTTCTTTAGTAGCATTGCTATAGCAACTCTATAACTAGAGGTTCCCAGGCAAGATTCAAATTATATATCTTAGAAATTCTTTCCTCAGTTATTAACACCTTACATTATTGAACTTAAAAATATTTTGCATTGCAATGGATTTTTCATCAGCTGCATAATTTGTTTTCTTTTGAAAAAGTTTTTAATTATTTAATATACTAAATGTCTCCATGTTTAGATATTTCACTCTACTTTCTTCTTCTCAAGTACTACTCCGTTTCTTTTGTGTCTAGGCTTTTAACACCACAGGAGGGCAAAGTTAAAATATATGTTTTTTTCATTGATATTTTCAAAAAAAGAATTATGCTTGGTTTGGGAACTTTAACAGAGAGTTTTCTGACTCCTTTGTAATTATAATCTCAGTCTTAATGATATATTAGCATATCTTTGCATCTAATTTTTTAAACAAATGCAAAACTCTATAATAATGTAGTCTTGAGAGGCAAATTAAAACCGTAGAAGTTTGGTAATTCCTAAACATAACATAAACTCAGAATATGAAACAAATATAGAGAGAGAGAGAAAGAGAGAGAAAGAGGGAATGAACTTTGCTTTGTTTAGATCATCTTTTTAATCAGGAATATCCAATTCTGCAATCATTTAGTAAGCATCTATCGATCATGGGGAACTATGCTAGATACTGTTGAGAATACATACATGAACAAAATAATGGTACTGTTCCCAAGTAGCCTTTAACATTATGGTAGAGATACATAAAGTCTGTTTATCAATATAACATGATACAGAATAAGTAAATACCTATAAAAAGCATAAGGATAGTGTTTTGAGTGCATGAGAAAAAGAACATTTTAAACTGGGAAATGACAGAAAATTTTATACCATGATTACTTATAAGTCAGGATTGGAAGTTGGATAGAAAGTTTTTGCAAGGCAGTGCAGAAGTACAGTAGATAGAAAACTCTAGTAGCAAGACTCACAAGAGGAAAGGGTTTTTGGAGACAACTAAACCAAAAAAAAAAAAAAAAAAAAAAACTTAGGAAAAGATTTTGTCAGAGATACAATTGTCTATAAAACCACAATAATAGATTAAATAATTCTTCAGTGTTAATCAGATATTTTTCATGAGTATGGTCTTAAAATTATTGTAAAAATCTTGATTCCGTGGAATTCTCATCTTTTTAGTTTAATAGTACACTCTTCATACATGCTTCATATTGTCAAATGTGCAGTACATTTGTGTGAATTACGTATTTGACAATGAGTTACTTGTACCTACGGGATACAATTCATAGTTGCATCTACTGGATACTGGATTCCTAAAAGGAATTTAGGGTGTAAATTCCTTTTGTAGTTTATAAATCTTTGAAAAAAAAAAAGATTGTATATTCAATGGGAAAGTCATTAATTTTAGTATAATCCAGACTTTAGCTAAATCTTAGTGTAGAATTCATCTTAAAAAGATATCGTTTCATTGTCTTAAGAATTCTCTTCAAAATCTTCTCTTATTTTACTGAGCCACACCTCATATATTCCTTCCTGTCTCCCTACTTGATAACTTCCTCTTTAACAAAACATCTGTGCTTTACAAATACCTAACACAAAGCTATAGTAGTTAAAAGCAAAAACTATGAAAATTGTCTATCATTGAATCCAATTCTCCAATTCACAGCAGTGTAACTTGGAACAAGTTTCTTAATTACTTAGTCCTTTAGTATCCTGATTTTAAAAATGAGGATGAAACATTCACAGGATTTTCTTGAAACAGAGATTGTATAGCTGAATAGAAACATACCTGGCCCATAACAGCTCTAGAAATACTTGTTATTTTCTTTTAATGCTAAAGTATTTGAAAAACAGCTTTGTTCAGATATATGAGAGGGCCATTCTTTAACATTAAATATGATTAAATAGCTATAGTAATTTTTAGACCTAATTAATAAATGAAATTCATAAAATATACCATGGTCTTATTTTAAGAATCACTGAGCACATTTGTGTGTACATATGCATGTGTGTATATGTATGTGTGTTTTATATATATATGAAATAAAGAATTATGTCTGAAGTTGTTTTCAAAGGATAAAGCCAAATGCGGGGAAATTTTAGATACAGAGCTTATGCAAAATATCTTTGCCTATAGTTTAGTGTTTTATTCTTAGTTTATGCACATCATGTTTGTTCTTCTGACCAGAAACTTTACTAAAGAGGTTGGATTCATCAACTTTAATCCTCTTCTGATTTTTCTGATTTATACTTATATTGCTATTGCTAACAAACGTTCCTGTGTCACTTAGCTTTTTAAATATTTTCTACTGCAGCGATAACTGAAAAGTCTATTTGGTAATAACAGGTATTGCTGTTTTCATTTTTCTCAAGTGCTGTTTTTATTATCATATATTGCAATTTAATGACCAAACCTTGATAGTATTCTTGTGTTAGCTGTGCAGTAGGTAACACTTGAATGAAAACAAAAACTGATCAGCCAGTAACTCAATGAGAGAACATGAAACTCTGAGTTTTACCCTAAAAACCAGCTTCTTCCTAAGAGGCAAACATTTTGCTGGGAATGATTTTCATATTGTTTCCATATTCCAGCATACAGTAAAACTTCGGTAAATATCTATATATTTAAGGAATTAATTTTATCAGAAGAGCTACTGCTTTGTAGATAGCATTATGATTATTCTTCGGATTATACAAGAAATCTCTAAATATGTAAAACATAATACAACCACTTCCATTTATACTTCAGGGTACACAAAATCAAATACAAACTAGAAGTAAAATACAGAGTAGATTCATTTAATGAAGTACATTTGCTTTTTCCTTTTTTTTGGAGAGTAAAGAAGAATGCTCCTGAACCAGAGTTTTCTTGAAGGAAAACTAAGAAGTGAATCTGCACTAGCACATAATTTAGAAACAAGAATAAGGTTTAGCATAGAATACTAGGTGTCAGTATGGATGAAAAAGGCCCTGGGGTCAGTATAGCAAAGAATAAACATATAATTCAACTTTTTTTCCGAGTTCCTAAATAAGTAACTTGTCAATGTATAGTTCAATCAATGTACTTCAAACTTGAGATTCATCTGCTCAAGGAAACCAGCTGTGAGAAACTTTGTGGGTCATAAAGTTATTCACATACAAATTTTTGGAGAGTCTTATTTGAGTGTAACAGGTGAGATTCACCACAGTTATGCAATTTATGATGTGCTACAGTCTTTTGATAATTACATGCTTACTCTATTTTGAAGTGTGTAATGGATATGTATATTCGTATGTGTTTATAATAAACCGATAGGTAGAAGGACAGAAGTAGATATAGATATAGAGATCAGTTTTTTTTCCTTAGTCTCACATTCATTCTCCACACTTCTCTTGCTTTGCTCTGAATCGCAAGTGACTGCCCAACAACCTACATTTTCCTGTTCTCTCTTTTTTTTTTTTTAATTTTAAACCAAGAACATGTATTGGTACATTCTACATACAATGGTCACATTCATTACATTTATTCTGTACCTATATATGATGCATCTTGGTTCTCCCCCCTCTTCCCCCGCCCCTCCCCCCTGCTCCCTCCCTCCCTATTTACAGCAGATTCATTCATCATTTTCCATATGTTCCCTTTCCCCTCTCTTTCCCCTGTTGCCTTTCTGCTTTTCCCCTTCTTTCTTTCTAGTATTCCTCTCCTCTGCACACCATCCTCCTTTTATATAATATCTATTACATCTCTTTGTCCTTATTTACAGTTATGGTTTCTCATATCAGAGAAACAATTTGATGTGTGCTCATGAGTGTCCGATTTATTTCACTTAAGAGTATGTTCTCAAGAAACATCCATTTATATATGAATGACTCTAGTTTATCCTTCTTATGGCAGTGTAGTACTCCATCATGTAGAAAAACAACATTTTCTTTAGCCATTCATTGGTTGTTGGGCATTTAGGTTGTTTCCAAGACTTAGCTATTACAAATTGTGTTGCTATGAACATGGTGGTGCATACGTCCTTGTGGTATGACGATTTTAATTCTTCTGGGAAGATCCCCAGTAGGGGAATAGCTGGGTCAAATGGAACCTCCAGTTGTAGTTTTTTGAGGAATCTCCA